>JAODKC010000137.1:26560369-26573708 GCA_026777985.1 Mormyrops attenuatus | reverse complement strand
ACAGATTACAGGCTGACTGATGACTCTGGTCACTGATTTGACAGTGTGGAGTAAGGCGGCGATAGGAAAGCACCTGTTACTGATTACAGGCTGACTGATGACTCTAGTCAATAATTTGGGAGTGTGGAGTAAGGCGGCCATAGGAAAGTACCTGTGGCTGATTACAGGCTGCCTGATGACTCTAGTCAATAATTTGGGAGTGTGGAGTAAGGCAGCGATAGGAAAGCACCTAATTAATTAGCAATATGGTGCAATTAAACATTTTATGCCTGACACTAGGTGATAAATCAAGAGGTGAACATTATTTGTATTAATAAACATTAAATGGCAAGCAAGATTGATTTATACTACAGCAAAGACATATGGAATAATTAAATAAATACATGAAAAATAACTTAACCTGTGATCCTGAGCATAATTAACAGACTGGATACATGTATGGATAATTAACTGAAATCAGGTTAATGAACCTGGTACTAAATTACAATGTGGTCCAAAATACTGCATTCAGCTGTAATTGTATGTATTATCATACATACGTTCATGTTTCCTGTTTAGTAATAAAAAAGAATAAGATGTTGTAACCAGTTTAACAGCTAAAAAAACAAAATAAAAATGAAGAAAAACAGTTATAAATAGTGCGAAATTCACGCACTGTCATTATCTTCATTCCCTGTTTAAATTCCTAGCAGCTCCTTTCTGTTCTCCCACTATACGCTGGCAGAGATTAAACGTGTTCCCGATGGACCATCTAGCAGGAAGCTATTGCTGCTGCTGGGATCTCGTGCCAGAAAAGACAGAGTGACACAGTAACACCCTATACATCCATGTGACAGGACAGCCAATGAGGAAGCGGGCTGGGTCTGGGCAGAGTTCCCATGCTGGCCTGGATCGCCGTCATCACGGCATTCAGCATAACAACAACATTTCTTTTTTTTACCCTGGTGTTTTTCTTTGTGTTGATGTTTTTTTTTGATATTTCAAAGAGCCAATGCAAACCATTATCACCGAGCACAAGATGACACCAACTTGGGGTCAGTATTGGAGACGGGTGGCAGGCCTCGGACCTTCCTGAGGCCATGCAAACCCACCGTTTGTCTTCCTGCAGCTCCACTGTGTTGCACAGGACTCCAGTGGCACAGGAAAGGTGGCTGAGTAGCCAGAGCATGCTGTCACGGTAACGACACACAGAGTCCCCGGCTGCTGCTCTTCATCATGCGGCCCCATCAAAAACACAATTACCATTCCTGAGCGAACACCTTTAAAAGGAATAGGCAACATATAGTGAATTTATAACATGCCAGAGCAGTATTTAAAAACTGCGAGAAACACAAGAATATTGTTATTTAGATTAAGGGAACAACTGAAACGAAAACGTTAAATAATGAAAGTCATAGTATGAAACTGCAATCATTTATCCTCTATCTAGTGCAGATAGTAATCATAAAAATAAGAGAAGGGAATTAGGCTTAATCTTCTATCTCAGGCAATTGGGCTTACTATTCTTAAATAACGGTTACTGATTTGGTTGCAAAGATTAGTACTTGATAACAATAATGCTAAAGTTTTCTCCATTATTATCTTCTGTGGCATAGAAATGTCTCTACAGCTGAATCGAGCCATGATTACTGATGCTTCATTAATGAATTTGAAAATTAAAAATCATGCAGAAAACTACAAATGTAACTGAGGTCAAAAGTCAAGCAAAGAAACTACTAGAAATCTAGGCACCCGATTTGTTATTCAAAAACCAACAAAAATCAAGGGACGGCCCTCTTATGGGAAATACGACCTCTGGGAATATCCCATCATCCTGTTACGGCTTGTTGATTACTACTTTTATGTTTCCACTGAACTCTACCAGCTAATACATTGCCTAGAGAGACTGTGTTATCATCACTCTGAATTACATTGGGCATTGCTGAAACAGAGACTACAGAGAAACCATGTGTTTCAGCTTCATTTTATTGTTAACCAACATGATATATTCCTACTTATGCCTAAATCATGTACTATTATTTAAGGAGGACTCCAGAAAATGTAATTTTATTTTGGCTCGATTTGTTTTGTACACACATTCACACACATTCACACAGCCGCTGGGGAAAAAAATCGCTTGCAGTATTTCTTCATATGATCTTACAGTCAAACAAACTTCAAGAAACAAGTCCATCCATCTATAAATACATGGTTTACGATCATCGGGAACAGGCCACGTACCGATGCCTAATCTGAATCCAGGGCAGTTTTCAAATCTAGTCAGGTATTACAGGTGTAAGTACAGATCGCTCTTGTATGACCTATAAAATTACAGCATTCCACTGGAGTTCCCCTTCAAGATATTACTATGTTTATAGAGATTCTGTAGCAAAAGCAACAGGGGACTACTGCATAAATTCACCGCAGCACAATCACGGCGCATTAATATACATCAAGACCACCGGGCATGTAACATAGGGAACAACTTAATTTTTCTATAAAAACATACATAATATAGATATTTTACAGGAACCAATGAGAGTGTTCAGTCATCATTTTTCTCCCGTACATTTTTAGGTTTTTCTTTAATGACAAAACAGTTATTTTCATTAACAAATCTAGGCAAGGTGTTGATACAAAACTACACTACTGTTGCGTTGCTGCAAGAAATGAATAAATTGATTATTAAATGTCTACAAATGTGCTAAGTCAAATAGAGAGGCTCACAGAAACACCTTCACCGCTAACACATTCCGTAACGGGCAAAAATACAAATAAAATGAGGATAAGGCAAAAGCAGAGAGTATTTCCTTGACGGAAATAAATTTAGCCATGGCCAGAAAATAAACAGTCTCTTTAGAACAATTAGCAGGCTGAAAAGACTGTAGCCATGAAAAAAGAAGACTTGGGGCTCTGGTTCAAACCAGCATATGCTTGGTTCACTGTGCCTGCTGAAGCCAAATCGCATATCTGGCAAATTCCAGTCCCAGCAAACGTCTTAAGGCCTCGTCACTAAGCCGAAAAAGCCAGCATGCACCAGAGGCGAGGGCTTTTCCCCTTCTCTGCCTTCGAAGCACCTTGTTTGTCTGCGGCAGGAGCCGACTTCCTGTTCAGTCACAGTAAGTGGCTCTTTCCTTTTTGTTTGTCCCTTTAGTTTTTTTTCTTGTGCCAGTAATTTCAAGAGCATTTTACCTGGAATGTCTCTGTTTGTGATCTTCCAGACTGTAAACATAATGGCAATTAAAGTGTTTATACAATGTTTTTTTCTACACAGATAAAAGCATAAAGCAAAGCATAACTTTTCAGGGTATATTGCTAACGACAATTATGATTTCATGTGAAAATAGCATATAATTCCTGACACCCATTCATGGCTCAACAGGTATATGTAGTAGTATATAGGTTAAGGGTTGGTAAGGGGTAATATTTTCCAGATTATTATTGTTTACTTGAATTTATTAATCAGGGACAATGTTATCTTACCAGATAAACAACTGAATGTTTCTGAAGTGCTCAAGCACAGAAATTACCAAACATATGTGCAGAGATGACATGCAACAATTTACTGCAATGTCAGGATAACTCAGTTCAGGAATTATAACATTAAGATGGGGACAGGGGGGCATCCCAGGTTGGGGCATAATCAGGAGTCAAACACATTCATTCAGTTCACCTCTGTCTTATTACTTATCATTACTTGAGCCTGAATTCTGTTTTCTTAAGCTTAGAAAAATGCACTCAGTCTTTGATTTCCACCCCTTTGCAATGTGAACCCTATTGCAATCTATATCATATTGTAGTCTATACCTCACTGTAGTCTGTGCACCACTGGGGTCTGAACCCCATTATAATCTGTACCCAACTGGAGTCTGAAATCCACTGTAGTCTATACCCCATTGCAGTCTGAATCCCATTAGAGTCTGTACCTCATTGTAGACTGAATCCCATTAGAGTCTGTACCCCATTGTATGATAAATCCCATTAGAGCCTGTACCTCATTGTAGACTGAATCCCATTATAGTTTGTACCCCATTATAATCTGAATCCTATTACAGTCTGTACCCCACTGTAGTCTGTACTCCATTATAGTCTGAATCCCATTAGAGTCTGTAGGGCATTGGAATCTGTACCCCAGTCAAGTCTGAATCCATTATAGTCTGAACCCCATTGTAGTCTGTATCCTACTGTAGTGTAAGCATTACTCACCATAGCAAATCCTCTCTCCATCCCATCCCTATTCCTTTGATTGTTTGCCATCTAACCACGAGAAACTCTTAAAATGCCTGTTAAAATGCCTCAATTCCCATTAAAAATCAGAAAGACATGTGTCTTTCTTAATACTTAAATTCTTAATTAATACAAAAAAAAAGTATGAGTAATATATCTAATAATATTCCCTGCATTTTCTACCCACTTTCATTGAACATAACACTGATAGTATACTACATTAATTTTGTCACCCATTTTTGTATTATTCTTAACAAAAGAATGTAAGTTGGCTTGTTGTGACTTCTTGATAATTTGCCCATTATTACTCCACTGCATTTTTTAAAGTATGTTAAACTCCCTTTCTCACCTAAGTGGGCAGATTACATCATCTCAAATAAGAGACCATTTATGTGGTACTAAAGTTTCCTACTGAACAGTTGCTGAAATGTGACCAGTGTTGTTTTCCAAGGTATCAGGGTAGCTGTACAACAAGCTTGAGGCCAGGGGCTGAGTGCTCACTGTTATATTACTGCACTACCGAGGATCCTTTTTGATTCACATCAGCCTATCAGCTTCCCAAATGACTCTCAATACTTTCAACGGGCTGGAGACTAAATGCCGTCAGTTAACAGCAGTCTCAGTCATGCATCTCCTCACCTCACTATTGCTGTAATCTCAGCATTTATTAGCTGTTTGTCTTTCATATACTTCCTCATGGGATTTAGATATTCACTTTAGACTATGGAGCCTGCATTAGATATCTTTTTATAATGATAACAATTTTAGTCAATGGTCCAAACACTCCCTTTAAATAAAACAGTAATAGCATGCTTTGTTGTATCCTATAAACAGCATGATCTGGGCATGAGGTCTATGAGGCATTTTGTTCTGCTTGACAACAGAACTGGGTAATGTTCACAGTGCATGTCATTATTCAGCTTGCAAAAACACCAATAATAATAAAAGCAGTCGAAAAATCTCAGGCTCATTTAAAAACGCACATCTTGCAAATGTAAAATAGGACTCCGAGATCCATTACGGTAAGATTGGATTGTCTTCTCCTGCCCTGGACAGGGCACATTCCCTCACCATCGGCTTCAAAAGAAATGCAATCTATGTCTGACTGCCAGAAATTTATCTTGAAGGTGAAGGAAAGATGTCCTTCAGATTGTGTCATCAGATGATGCTTCTTGAAGCAAGTTAACTTGCCATGTAAGATCTTAAGTCCTCCATCATGCGTGGTTCAGACCTTCTGAACATGATGGTTTAACTGTTTTTGAGTTTCCATAGTTCCACTTAAAAGGTCGTCTTTGATTCTTTGCTGCTGATCTGGTTGTTGAGTACATACTCAACACACTGTCATGTAGTGTCATTCAGAAATTAGGAAAGTAAGTTCTAGAAATCCTGATGAAGAATCCCATACCAAATTACTGCGGAGCTGAACTGGCAGTGACTGGTGTCTAGGGCTAGTCTGGCCTCTTCATGACCTTCATATCACTTCACCTGCATCATCCAAATGGTACAGCAACAATTTGAAACATGTTGGTCTTAAAGTCTTGGAAAGAGTTTTCAAGTCATACCAAATACTTAGCCTAAGAAAGTTGGACACTCAGCTTTGGGAGTATCTTGTATCATGTCAATGAGACTCTCTTTAACTCTAATTAAGATCTGAAGTAAAAAAAGCTTGTAAGCAATTACTGAGCCAATGAAAAAGCATCGGAGCTAATTATTAAAACCACAAATAATGTTATAATGGTTTTTCTTAGATTTTTTTTTTCCCCAGACATAAATATTTTTGATATATGGTGTGCTATCCTAATGTGTATACTCTTGCTTGTTTGTAGCGATATATGAATTCATTTATACCCTGTTAACCTTAGCGAGTTATTACCGGATGTCAGTCTAGCTCTTACTTATCTTGGAGTGTATCTGTATGTATGGGCACATTTCCTGCAAGGTACCCATATTAAGGACGCAACTGTCCATTTATGCTTGGACCATTTGCCCCTGATAACCCGCTCCCACCCCCACCATCACCATGTCTGTAAAGAATGTTGATCTCAAGGCAGCCATATTTATCTTTGTGTGGTATGTTTCTCACACTTGCGGAAATACTAGATGCTACTGTACTTTGCAACCTGCCCTGTTGTCAAAGGCAGGGATGAGAGTCATGGGCAGATGGTGGGGGTAAATCATCTTTCAGCAAAGTCCTGTCAAGTGCTTTGACACTCCATTAAGGAGAATCAGAACTCTGTGGTTGAGATCTGGGTGATCTCAGACTGCAGGTCTTGCTGAACCCTCCTAGAGCGGGACCCATGGGGCATCTGGTCCATGTCTAGTCATACTGGCTTCTTCCCAGCCTCCGACGGGGCGCAGACGGAAACAGGTTCACGGGTGGTGTTCCGGGCCCTGGAGAAACTGTTCTGCTCAATGCGAGAGCGGAAGGGCAGACAGAAGTCCCGGAAGCACCTCTTGAAGTTCTCATCCAGGAAGGCATATAGGACTGGGTTGAGGCTACTGTTAGTGTAGCCCAAGGCAATGCAGAGGTGCCAGCTGGCGACCACAAAGGGGTTCTTCGAGTCGATCTCCACTAGGGTCTTGACAATGATGAAAATGTGGATGGGTGTCCAGCAAATAATGAAGGCAGCCACCACCACCAGCACCATGCGGGTAATACGACGTAGGTTCTTGTCCTTCTCCTTAGATCCCGAGAGCAGTCGCACACTTTTCAAACGCAGGATCATCAGCCCATAGCAGATGGTGATGACTAGCACAGGCACCAAGAAGGCGAAGATGAACACACAAATCTTGGTCACCGTGTCCCAGTACCAGTCTGGATATGGGAACTTCAACATGCAGACAGTTTTACCTGAAAAAGAAGCATGCAGCAATTTATCATGTGTAGCAGGATATTTCTGGTTTCAAATGGATCAACAGCAAGCTCCTTCTTGTGCCATCTCACTCTACTAAATCTATGAAAATAAGATAACTTTACTTTTCTTTATATACCTTTGCTAATTGTTGTATGTTTTTTGTAATGTCTTCTAAAAGCACCACCAAGGCAAATTCCTTGTATGGAAGCATACTTGGCTAATAAAATGATTCTGATTCTGATTCTGATAACTGGGGTATTTAAAGATTCCAAATTTCAAAATGACAGCTGTTCTGAAACATGTCTGGACATACCTTTGTCAGTTACTTTGATGACTGCCATTATCATAACGGGGACGCCTACGGCAGAGGACAGTATCCAGACACAGACGTTGATAATCTTGGCCTTGATGGGTGTGCGGAAGTCGAGAGCCCTCACGGGGTGGCAGACGGCGATGTAGCGATCCACGCTCATCATGGTTAGGGTGAAGATGCTGGTGAACATGTTATAGTAGTCGATGGCGATGACCACCTTGCAGAGGAGCTCTCCAAAGGGCCAGGTGTTCATCAGGTACTTGGCACTCTGGAAGGGCAGCGTACTGGTGGCCAAGGCATCTGCCAGGGCCAGGTTGAAGATATAGATGTTGGTGGCAGTTTTCATTTTGGTGTACCTGTTCAAGTTGAGATAACAGTGGTAGGATTCCTTATTTACAGTATCTGAAAAATCTAAATGGCAAATAACTAGTGTTTGCTTGTTCAATCTACAAAATCGAGAAAAATTTACAAGGTTTCATTTATTATTGGCTATTCAACTACTCCATGTAAGTTTCATTTTATGTCCTCTTACTATTGTCACTACAGAAATATGAATATTTCATTTGCTGATACCTCATGATGGTCGTAATAGTCAGGGCAAATATACATAAATCTCTACGTTCGTTATTAATGACGGATACAATAATTGCTTTGATCAGTTTTGATAGATAGATATTTTTTGATCCCAAAGGAAATGTAGACATCCAATAGCTTACACATAAAAATTCACCACAATACAAAAGAATAACAGGAATAATAAAGTATGATAAGACTGACAAAATTGACAATAGTAGCCATTATTAAGTATAATAATAATAATAAGTGATAATAATCACTCCAGAGTACAGTATTTTCCAGTGGATGCAGTGGTAGTGCAAGTGCAAGGAAATGCGCAAGAAGTTCATTTCAGTTAACATCATAAGTTCAAGTTAATTTCAGGGTGTTAAAAAGTTCAGTTAATGTCATAAAAGTTTTAAATTAAACCACCAATCTAAAAGAACAAACGTGTCTGTAATGCGGAAGAGTGCTTTAGGTCAATTGTGAAACACAGGAGGAACGGCAGAGGTGACAGGGGTCATGAGGTCACAAGCTCAGTGTAATATCGATTATCCTGAGAGGAGAGGCTGATCGCTTAAAACGCAACAGCATGTATTCTTGAACTTTAAGCACCAAACGTTTCATAGTAGATTAGACAACCTGAGGTGTAATTAATTGCATGGGGTGCAATCTGCTTAGTGCAGAGTGTTTCCTGTGGTCTCACGGCTATATCAACACCTACCCTGAATTCAGTGGCTCTCCATAGTGCGGATGACCGTTCCACACCAAACAGAACACTTAAGCGATAAAATTTGCCTTCACTTCAAGTAATATGTGGAAGTCATGAGAGAACTTCTTGTTTTACAAAGGCAAACAATTTTGCAGTGAAGCTGGCTAATTATCAAGTGCATTCATAGCAATAAAAGAGTGTGGAACACGGTGACCCATGTGATCAAGTGAAGTCCATCTATGAGATGAATATTTAACAGTTTATTAAAAGAGCACAAAACCCCAGTAATGAAAAATCACAACCCAACAAACAGCCCTGCAGAGATACAGTTTTGCAGCTGGGTGAATATTTTAATATACATTTTATGAATGTTTTTATTGACAAATGACTTTGTAGGTCCGTTAATAGCACAGTAATGGCCCTGTGGTTATGTTATGTACTGTCCACTGCATCACCTCCAGAGAATTTCCTCTTTCAATGCATTGATGTTGTACCCTACAGATCTGTGTTTCAAACGTTTCAAATATTGATTTTGTTTCCCAGTTTCATTACCGTCGACTTACCAATAAAATAGAAGTACCCACCACACTGGATGTGTTTGGTATTGGGATATATCATAAATCACTTGTTCTGCCTTCTGAACAGTTTGCATGCATTGGTGTTGCACCCCAGGTAATAATAATCAGTTATTTTGTATATCCATAACACATAGTTTGTTTTCTGTCTTGTTTTCACCACTTGGGGAGTTGCTAGCCTGATACTGTTGTACTGTTGTGTACAATGACAATAAAGAATCGGATCTTGAAATGAATACTTGACTGGTCTATGACATGTAATGACATTAGAAGAATCTACCTCCATTTTAGAGTAATCCTCCGTAATAATTCTGTTAGCCCCAACAAAACCTTATACACTGGCTCCATTACAAGTATTATCTTCACAAAACCATGCATGATTACAATATATACAGCCCGTATGTCACTAACTAATTTGTCCCAGGTACAATCACTGTGTCTCTAGTCTTTATACCAAGTGCTACACTGTGGATGTTAAATTATTCTGATTCCCTTGCTGTTCATTAAAATGTAATAGGCTCGGCCATAGTATATTTGACAAAAAGATAACAGGTAAAAGACTCAAAAGATAAAGGCTGAAAAACCTTTTAAGAGTTGGCTGCAACCTTTGGGTAATGACTCGTCACACAATGCCACATCTTTGAGGGTCACTGAAGCTCATAAACAAGCAGTCTAACTAAGGTTACGTTCACTACAATTTCCAGTAGGTGTAAATGGCAGCGCACGTGACTTCTGTAGCGAGAGGAGCCTGCATGGGAACAGCCGCGCCAGTGCATTTCCACTGCTCTGCATCAATGATGAAAAGCTACCCACGACATCCGTCTGGGTTTGGCTCATTTTCAAGTGACTGATTCATGCCTCTATTCTCTGGTAAGATGGTGATGAAATTATATTCCTCTATTATTTATGCATTCTATGTGAATTCTTTCAGCAGGAAAGATACTTTTACATGTAGGGCATGGAGGGGGGCGCAGTCCACTAACTCTGTGCCAATTTATCATGTTGTTTTGATATGCAAATTGGAGAAGGATTTTGTGATTTTGAACTAGCTTGAGGTTAAACCCACCATTATACCTCTGTCCTTGGTGTGACCGGAAGCAGAATCCTGAGATCATTCCTGCACTGAGCAGAAATGGGTTTATGAATTATTCAAAGGAAAAATCACACTGAGTGAACTGGGATTAACCCTAAAATACTGTAAAATACAGATTGACAAGGTAGAAGACCAGCAGCAGAACCTTCTGGGGATTAAGTAAATATGGATAACATCAACTTTTTCTAATAGCACATCAGCATGGTAACTGTGGGAATTTGTGATTGACCTGGACAGATAGATACTAAATCCGACCATTAACCCGAATGTCTTTGTGTAAAATCATGGCTTTCAGGCAGCCAGGCGTTCCAATGCTGCCCATGTAGAGCTATGCTTCTGATTGGCCGAATATTCCATGTGACCACCGTCTCTCCTGGAACCAATTCCAGAAAGGAGCAACAAGTTCCTTCTAGGTGGACTGTCACAGAAGAAAGCAGAAAGGATACCCTTGGATCTTTTGCTGGGAAGGGTGTACACTGTATGCTCACACTGATGACACCATTGATCCACCCATCTTTTTAAAACCACTTACCTTGCTCAGGGTCGAGGAGGGGCCTAACATTGGGTACACAAGGCCGGGCACTGCAAATATATTTCACTGCATGTCGTACTATGTATGATTGTGTATGTGACCAATAAAATTTGAATTTGAATCGTGTAAACCTTTGTGAGCTACTGAAGGAACAAGTAATGAATAACACAAGAGAATTACTGATCTCATGTTTGTTCATCATTAATGAATCTTGATGCATCTGTAATCTCAAGTAGCAACTAACAACTATTTTTTGTTCATGATTTGTTCATAATTTGTACTTCAGCAGTAACTGAGTTATTACTAAGTATTTGTGCCCCGTCAAGTAAAGTGCTACTGATCATCCTACAGTATTTGAGGGGGTCAGCTGAAGTGTATATAATACTCCATATATATTTATATATACTATTTTCCATTAATTTCCTAAATGGGCATTTTGTACAGTAAGATCCATATATATCCTGTTTTGGACTATTTATTACACAAACAGGATACAATGTAATTTTTACGTCACACAGAGAGGTGGCTCTTTTCCAGGTGCTACCAGGCTGGTGTACAGATTGTACCTGGTAGGGATCCGTGCTTTTCCTTTCAGTAACCAGGAACGATGGTGCAAAAACAGAAAGAGCCGACCTCCGCTGAGTGTCCCCAACGGTTGTGCCGTGATGCCAGAGGTGGGGGACGGTTGTGTCTCCCCCCCCTTTCACCGGTCTGGACAGAATGTGCACCCTCGATTATCTCCACACTGCTGCAGCTCGTTCTTTCATTGTGAATGAATCTCGAGCTTCTCACATGAATGAGACGAGCAGATGCACAGACAGAGTGTCATATGAAGCATTTCACTGCATGAAATTACAAAAAATGTGACAAAGCAGTGGCGGCTCCAGATTAATTTCATGGGAGGGGCATGAGGGTGGGGCAACAGTAAGTGGGTGGGGTTATGAGGAGGAACAATGTAGGCTGTCACAATAATTCTGGCTATGATTTAGTATATACATTTACGCAGTTCTGGGAACCACAAAAATTAGTTATTTCACATACATACATTTGGAAAAACTGCGATCCGTGTTCATTGACTGAAATCACTGGGAACCCATTAAAATCGGGGTGTCCATGCGGCCATGTTACACAGCAAAGAAAATAATTCAAAGATGCAATAGACTAACGTGAATTAAACATTCTGCCAGTTCTGGGCTGTACATATGAACAGGATAGCAAGCTGTCACTGGATGAAAAGGTCAGCAGGTGTCCTGCATCCGTGTGGGCATGGTTGGGATGCATCATCACCCAAAGTGACAACATCCACAAGAGAGTTAAGCCCAGGCCTAGAAGATGGTCTGCAGTTACACATCCTGGTTTCGGCCAGGTCTGTTGAAGCGTGCTGTATTTTTAGCATTATACATAGCGTTTGCTAAATACTTTTTATTTTGCTTGCAAGGAGCCTCTTGGAATCATTATTAGAATATTCTGAAAACAGCTGTATCAATGCACTGCAGAAAAAGTTTTTTAAAATAAAATTCATATAAAAAACACCAGACTGACCAATGATAAATCCTAAATGTCATAAAATGATTACTTGCATTTACTAATTTATTTCACCACGAGGAACAAAAAGAATTGCAATGTAATGACTGTCATGGAAATCAATATTAAAATTAAACTAGCACTGTGGCAGAAAAATCAATGGGCTTTGAGAAGGAACAAATGACTTACTGACAGTCCTGTTTTGAGCTGCAGAAGTACGGGCAATATTGCCCATTAGAACAGGCCTTTCTGAAGCCTGTGTTATGGCCCGGGGCGCTGCGCAAACCAATTTTGTGGTTAGGCACTATTTCAAAACCACACTCAAGACAGAAATACAGACACAGACACACACACACACACACGCACACACACGTTGGGTAAACATATCCTTATGGGGGCCGCTCATTCATTTCTATGGGAGAAATACTAACGCTAACTATGACAACCTTAACCCCCACCCTGCCCTAACCATAACCATTAGTAACCAAACAATACAAGAGTTTTTGCATTTTTAGTTTTTTTCATTGCTGTCACAGATTTTTATAAAATAGAGTCCCCATAAGGGAAAAAAACAGATACTTATGTTCTGGGGATATTGTGTCCCCATAAGGTAAGGTATACCCACTCACACACACACAACACACACACACACACACACACAAATGTACTTGAAACTTTATGTTACTATTACACATTCAAACATGTCCAGCTAACCTTATTTACTGCCGCTGAGATGTCAATTGTGAATGTCACGACATGACAACTTGTTGATGATGTGAGGCTTTTCAGTAGAAGCTGGGATGAGTGATGTGATCTGACAGAGGAAGCTCGCTCATTGGCCAGATTACCCTGGGAATGATGAGGGATGGGGGAGGGGATCAAGAGATGCAATCTGATAGAGGAAGCTCGCTCATTGGCCAGATTACCCTGGGAATGATGAGGGATGGGGGAGGGGATCAAGAGATGCAATCTGA
>JAODKC010000137.1:26547890-26560269 GCA_026777985.1 Mormyrops attenuatus | reverse complement strand
GCTGGGGGAGGGGAACAAGAGCGGCAACCTGATCAAGGACCCTCGCTCACTCCCCCCATCACCCCGGGAATGATGAGGGATGGGGGAGGGGATCAAGAGATGCAATCTGAAAGAGGAAGCTCGCTCATTGGCCAGATTACCCTGGGAATGATGAGGGATGGGGGAGGGGATCAAGAGATGCGATCTGACGAAGGAAGCTCGCTCATTGGCCAGATTACCCTAACTGCAAGTTTAACAACGTGTTATTCACAGGCACTGTAGGCACGTTATTGGTTGACTGAATAATTCATTTATAATTTACATTAAAAAAAAATACTGGGTAGGCATGTGCCTACCGAAATTGACTGGCACAATGCCACCCTTATGGATTGTTACCTTTTCTTGCTTGAATGTGTCTCCCAGTCCCACCTGTGTAAAATGTATGTGTGTGCAAACTGAATTACTGGCTATTGTGAGTCTATATATAATTTTACACATTGGTACAGGCTATTAGGGAGCCTGGTCATAGCAGGTCGGGTATAATCACTGATAATTTGTTAAGAGGTAAAGTGAACAATATGCCATTGGATGATACGACATATACAAAACATTCAAGCTGGTCCATTGCTATTAGAGACTTCGGTGGTCAATTTTTAGCAAAAAATACCTTATATTAGCATTAACTGGACATAGATATGATGTTTATAGAGATCTATACTGATCACTTGTATTTACATAATACACTGAATGTTTATTTATTTGATTCTGCAATCATGTAAAAAAAGGATTTTCTGTAATAGCTGCATAATCATGGAATCCATTACGATGCGGCTAAAAGATTACTTTGAACATATTAAAAATGTCAAATGCTTAACATGACTGAAAAGTAATTTTTCTAAAAGCTTTGTTTTGCCAAATTGATTTAAGAAGCTGAATTTGTTTTCCTGCAGAGTAATACAGTGCAGGACAATATCATTGGTATCCCACATATTATGCATTATGCACGTCATACATAATGTCCTCAGAACTTATTGCATATTCACCAACTTTTAATCATGAAAAGAGCTATAATGGATGTTCAAATTTAAATTAAAACGCAGTTTCAAATCACATGTTTTTCTTACGTAGGAAAAAGAAAATACGACGCCTGGGCAGGGTCTAAGGTTCCCTCCTGTGATACTCGACTGCACAGTCCTTGATGGTCGTCTCCATGGCCATCTGATGGAAATGTTTCCAAACATTTCTAAATGCTTCTGGAACTTTTCCTCTGCTACTGTCTCTCAAGCTTAAACTGCAATGCGTTGCAGCTCTTTTTTCAGGATTCCTATCACCAATAACAAAGTTCAGGTCGGTTTCCTGTTGATCCTGTTGTTTGTGTTTCTTGCTACAGGACCTTCAATTCACACCTAGTTTCCTGATTCTGGCACCATATTTCATTCTTCACCGCCCTGACAGTCCTCCCATTTTATGATCCCCTTAATACATTCAGGGCCCCCAGTACCACTGCAAAGCAGTCCCATATTACAGCTGCTCCAGGACAGTCTCCATATTCCTCATAAGCCTAGTTTTGTTACTTGATATGCTGTACTAAGAGGCTCAGTTTGGGTTTCATCATTTTCCCGCCAGGATTTTGGTTTACTTGTGTTTACATAAAGATCAGCTGTACTTTTCTATATTGGTCTTTCAGCAGTGGGCTCCTCTTTCACCTTCATCCATAATTTCCTTCTCAGTTTAATGAGTAGCATATGGGATGGTTTCAGACCTCCAGGTCAGCCTTACACTCTTTGCATGATATACCTTTGGATATTGGCACCAACCTTTTAAGGATTGTTTGGACAATTTCCTCCCACATTCTGGAAACTTCCTTACAGTTCCATAAGCAGCAAACTTGATTAAAGATATGATTAAGAACCGTAAAAGTGCAAGGTCTCAGGAGATATCCATGCAGCATTTAGAAAAATTTAAAATGTGTCAAATTTTTATTTTGTGTTATTACACTATTTTTCCTGATTGTTTTGCACAGCACAATTGTTAAAAATGGAATTAGAAAAAACTGCAGGCGGGTCAAGACGTTACGATTAAGTATTATAACAGCATGTGATGGAGGTGATTTTAAGCATGTGATGGAGGTGATTTTAAGCATATGATGGAAGGTCTGTGAAGATTCTCAGTCATCCAGGTCATGGTTATCCCAAAAAAGTTATACAGTGGCAACTGGACAGTTTGAGTTCCTCGAAGACGTTTCACCCTTCCATCCAGAGGGCTTTCTCAATTCTGGGTGACTGTTTGGATTCCACAGGGTTTATAAACCTGCTACTCCAAACACACATACTGTATAACTTTTTTGGGCATATGATGGAAGTGATTTTAAGCATGTGATGGAGGTGATTTTAAGCATGCTGTAATTGTTGGTGTCATGCATGGTGCTTTCACCATCTCAGACACCGCTTGGGATTTTCATGTACCAAAGTGTCTAGAGAATGGTGTGATGAACAAAAATATCTGGTCAAGGGCAATCATGCTCCCTTGATAATGAGGGAGGTCAGAGGAGAATGGGCAGATTTGTTAAAGCATTCAGAAAGGCACCTTGGAACAACTTGTTAACCACTGAAGTGGTTCGGCAACAGGAAGGGCTTTTATGTTGTAGAATGTAGGGGTACCTGATATAGTGTATATAGCTATCCAATCCATTCATTTTAGACTTGCATAGCCTACAAACCCTCACAATTGAAGCTATTTGTATTTTCATATCAGGTTTTATTGCCTGAAGCTCTCTGTTGTGATCTCTGTGTATCATTAGGACCTCTCCATACTGTGAGCCATTCCGCTGTTTGCAAAGTGAATCTCTATCCTTTGAGCTGTAAAATGCTAATTTTTCACAGTCTGGTATAGGGAGAAACACTTTCTGGGTTTGTTTACTGGGGTTCGCTCACAAAATCCTTTGCTTTCTGTGCTCTGAGAAGCGAATCAGGCCATGCATGAAGCTAGAAGCTGCCTGCATCATAATGTGTGAACCGCTGTAGGTGTCGAAGCATGTTAGACCATGGAAGTAGAGCCTGTTGACTAGAAACAGATTCCTAAAAGAAGCGTGGTAAATGCATGTATAAGTACATACAAGATACTGCTATTCTTTAGACAACTGGATTTTAGTTTCTCCATAGAATAAAAATAAGATGTTTTCAGTTTTACTACACAAATTGTTCCAACTCATGTAGCTGTGACTTATCCTGAGAAAGCTTTGAATTGTCACTTTATGCTTAAATCTATCTGATGAGTATGTGTGTTGGATTACGGTTTTATTATACTTAGTTTTGTAGTCCCACTCAATTGTGTCCATAAGTCATAATGAATATTGTGTCCTGCTATTTCACCCCTGGCAGAAATTATTAAGTACATTTTACAGGTATTCAAACAGACCATTAAACTTGTCATGCCAACCATCCATGCAGGTATGCAATGGCTAAGCATGGTCATGGTTGGGGCACCTCCAAGGTGATTTTCAAGCAAGAAGTTCTGATAAACAATGGTTTGAGTTAAACAATTAATACTGAAAAAATCCATGCAATCAGCCTCTGATGATAATGTAACAATCCTTCATTTATTCATTTAATTTGTGACAAATGCCATATTCTTTGTTAATCAGGAAGGCCTACACAGACCATATTATACTTTCATTTTCTTTTTAAGTGTTGTGTTACTTTGTAGTGAAGAGCTCTTCTTGGTATTTCGGAATTTCCTCAGCCTTTCATTCTTCATTGTAAATATAACTGATTTTTTTCCACCAATGGTACTCCTTGAAAATAGAGCACAACTTTTATATCCGAGACATATTATTGTTGCATCATACCTCTAGGGGCGAACTGCATGTTCTTCTGGTTCATGAAAATTCAGTATTGTAGTTAATGGCTGGGCTTTGATGGAGAGTGGAAGTTTCAAAGGTTCTACATTTCTCTAAAAGTCCTCTGGTTATGATTATGTCATTATAGTAATTCATATTCATACTCATAGGTATATTATACACATCTTTTCTCATATTCTTTTATATCTGGATTATGGTTAAATCTAGCTTTGAGTACTAAGTTCCTGGTTTGTAATACTTCTCAATATTTAGGAATTCTACTGAGGTGAAAATACCTGTATGTAAATCAGTAGTGTTGCGGACCCACTGTTACCATTACACGCCATTACAGTATGACAGGATCGGGCTGCTATCAGTAATCTAACTCTTCTTAGGAGGACCTGCACCCTCTCCATCTTTTAATTGTTTCAAATCACAGTTCAGGGCAGTAATCTGAACAGCAAGGAGTGTAAACGGCACTCAGAAAATCTGATCCATGCCGTTAAAGGCGTAGAAAAGTATCTGTATACTGGCCAGCGATCACTTTATTTTTAGCTCCAGACAAATGAGAGGGACTCTCCAAAAGAACATTATGAATCTATGGGCTAATAAGACCTTAAACATCTGAGATTGGTTTATTAAGCACTTGTATGTACTAATTTGTCTTACTTATCACGTGTGTTTAAAGGCATGGTCCCACCATATTGGAATTGACTGCCTCTAGGTTTCAAGGGATGAAAAAAGGGGTTATTGTACAAAATTTAATCTTATATCTTAATATAAACTCATTAACTGGTATTTAGACCATCCTAAAAATGAAATTTAAATTTAACATAACCTAGGGTGGTTATGTGATACTCTATGTTACTCTCTGGCATCATAATAATATCAACATTTCTTCCACTGTGGAGCTGCCCTGGACTGCTGCAGAACATAGACACTATCTTCCCAGCACAGTGAGACCAAGTTTGATTTCAAACATTTCATCTCTAAGCTTTATTCCATGCAGGGGTAAAGTTGATCTTTCGTGAGAAGCTGTCCTCCGAGGAGAGGATCATCCACCCCCTAATCTACACCAGCAGCAGGCAGCAAACTGCTTCCATGTCCTCCGGAGGGGAAATGTTTGGCATTTGTCCCAAGAGACGGAGCACAGCACCATAATGATGCTACGGTTCACTCCGTCTCCTGGAGTGCAGTGGCACGACTGGGGACTCCATGAAGTTCAGATTTCATTGTCCTTTTAACACAAATCTGCACACATAATTTATTACACCAAAAGGACTTTTTCTCCCCAGTAGAAAAATAATGAAACTTAAATTACTCAATTCACATAAACACATATATCTGTATCAGTGTCTCACCTCTTTGTTATGATTTGCTATATTGCTATAAATAACCATTACAGTGGTATAAAGAGAAGCTCCAATCTGGTAGTAATGATTGGCTGTGATCTATGTAGATTCATAATCTGATAGCCCAATCTTAGATGTAATTACTTTTCAAATGTAACAACAAACAGGGTGAAATGGAATCAAAGTGATGCCAAGTGAATACATTCAATAACTTTTAAGGATGCTTATGTGGCTGGTTTCCCTTTTGTGGGTAAAAGCATTAGGGATGATCTCACAATAGTTCTGAGCTTCTTTTCACGAGGTTTTGTGTGATTCTTCAATTTAAATATGCTGTTTATGTTTTCTCATAGAGAAATGAGTCAAAGTAGGCTGGCACACTTTACACCCACTCCTACAATATTTCCTCAATTTTCTAGAATGTATTCTTTGAATCTATATTCCTCTGCTTCTAGATGATGAGAGTGCGAGAACATTGGGACGCTCCCCTAATGTGCCTGCCTGCCGGGTAACGTAGGTGTTTTACAATTTGTTCTGATGCGTTACTGCTTTGCTGTTTTGGTCAGATTTGGGATCTCATGCTCTGTACAGAGATGTTCCAAGTGGAATATAGCTTATATTAATGACTAAACTGAGTATATTTCCATGGTGAGTATTGTGGCAATGAAGAGCATAAATAAACAACCTACAGTATGAGCCTAAATTTACAGGCCGTCCCAAAAGTGTGTGTGTGTGTGTGTGCGTGTGTGTGTGTCTGTGTGTGTGTGTGTGTGGGTGTGTTGGGGGGGGGGGGGGGTTACTCCTTGCTGATATGAGAATTACTGTATTAGTCTAGCCTAACATGTTTACAGACTGACCAGGGACCTCAGGTGACCTGATCTGGCTGTGCCTTTGCACTCGAATATGAAAAACAAATGCACTTCCATTACCTTCCCACAACACCTCCACTGCATTTGTTTTTCAGCAGGTTTTTCAAAAAGGTTCATTTTCTATAAGCTGGTTTCCATTTCCTTTACATGATTTGCTTCTTTATTCTATACAAGAGAATGAAAAATAATGTGGCGGTCTTTTGGTTTGTGTTACGTGTGTTTTGAGTAATCCAACAAGGTAATTAATGTTGAATAATGACCCCGTTGCTCTGATTATTGCACAGGGCCCCCAGTGCATCTGTCTTTTATGTGGTCACTTGTCATTTATTTTCAATGGTCTTTCAGCTAGAGGAATATTAAATAATTCCTAATGGTTCCTAGGATTAATCATATGGTCAGGTTATTTGTAACAGTGTTTTTCTGGTGGGAATAATGGAATAATGTGGTATTTGGAAATATCCTTAATAAAGGTTCTGTGGCAAAAAAAGATTGATCAATTTGAGAATCATGTCGTCCTGTACAATAAAGCAAAGCTTTTAATGGATGCATTAACGGACGTAAGATAAATAACTGCGGCTGATTCCAGTGCTTTCTCTTAAAGCCAATTAACTCAGATGTGGTTTGTTTGTGACTTTGTTCTCAGTGGGTGGCTGCCACTACTGACAGACAGCATGGGTAGGTGATTTGCCAGTGCTTGCTTTCTCAACCACTTACAGCCCAATAAGCATGATAAATTGCTGCAACGTATTAAAGATCACTGCAAATGATTAAATCACGTTAAACAACCTTTGACATTGGGGCTTAACACAAGAAAAGTTGAATGACATTCAAGTTAAAATATCACTAATAAAGGAGGCAAATTGAAATGTTAGGGTTTTTGAATAGAAAACCAAATAAATATCATTCCTTCTTGGTATATGAGTGAGTGGGTACTGAATGTAACTGCAACTGAAATGCGATTCCATTCCCCTAATTCCCACCTGACTCACTCCAACTGCGACAAAAGTGAGAGAGACGCAGCACAGGGATATGCACAGAGCTAAGCCAAAACAGAGCCGGACTCCTGCTTGATAAGTCACATCCCCATTGACCAGCAGAACAATTATCCAGCCATAAATCCCTCTTCACCACCCCTCCCCCCCAAGCCAGGGACACTGGGACGGCACCTGGTGACAAGATCTGTATGATAATTCCGCAGCTTCTGTCTTCATGGATGCGCGGGAAATGGTGCTTGCTGGCATATGGGATCTTTCTGTCACTTTCTCAAAGCTTTTAACCACAGATGTCTAATTAAAAGCACGTCAGACGTTCCTATTGCCGTTGTCAATATTCTGACAAAGTTTCCCCGACGGAGTTCATTCTTCACGCCAGCCTAATAATTCCCTCAGCATTGTGTCTTTCAGGCTACAATTGAATCTTAAGTTTTGCAATCAATTTGTAATTATACAGGGTAGTGAGGTATTGATTGTTTTCTTCTCAGTTTCTTTCTTGCTGTTATATCAGTAAAAGGAGGTGTCACATTCTACTATTAAATCTGAGTCTCCTCCAGTTGCTAGTGGTAGTATTTTTTCCAATTCAGTTGAATTGATGAGTGAAAAAATGACTAACTGTTGGTGTTGAACTGAGAACGTTAATGGTGAGTAAACAGTCAGGCCAGCCCTGACAGTTTGCTATTTGTACTCACATCACTAAAAGTTTGATTTGCTCTCATCAAGAACAGGGAACATGCCGAACTCTCTGCACTGGAACAGACGACCACACACGCAATATTACGGGAACACCATGAAGGGGGGCTCAGTGTAAGCGTCCCGTTTCGAAGTGATTAAATCAAGTCAAATGTAACCAATGGAGTATTAACAGACAGGGGAGTTAAAGCAATGTTTTTGTGGGATCAATAAGATTAATCCTTGTGAAAATGCACCGCAATAGCAGCCAGCGGAGGTGAAAATTTAGTGATTGTAAATAAATACGTCACTTTCAGCTGATACAATGTAAAGGAAAGCTCCATTTAGTAGCTATGCTAGCTGAAAGCCGCAACTATCTTTTCGGAATTTTGCATAACTCCAATTCCAACGCATAAAATAAAGAAAAAGAGAAGCACGTTTACAGGTCATTCCTCTCTTGCTTATTCACTGGACAAATGGCCATGTGCTGCTTACGTTCAAGCTAGAAAATGTCAAATCCCGTCATATGGGAAAACGACTCTTGTGTGGATTCTGCATGGTTTACGTCCAGTTGGAAGTGTATTTCACATACCGCTAAATAATTACAAACGATTGGTTAATTTTTCCAAAGAACAATGAATATATGATTTTAAACGACAATAATTTTTTAGTAATGAGTAGTTACTTGTTTCATAATTTAATCTCAATGTCCTCTATGGACATCAATATTACGATATCAATATTACGCATGTAGCCGATAGTGCGCCTGCTAAGTCCCCTGAGAGCCATTTTCACTTATCAATATTTAACGAGGTTTCAAATCACCGACTATAACATTCCATCATATTTTCTGATCTTTGTAATAAGAAAAAAATCGAATTCTACTATCCCCAAGGAAAGACAGTTGCCCTTTACAAAAGTTTCTGCTGTTGGTAACTGCAAAGCAGATTCTTGAAGTGCAGATGCAAATGACATTTCCCCCTACCGCAAATAAAATTCCTCCACCATACATTACATAGCATTAATGCAAGCTTGTCCTTAATCTATAACACTTCGGGGGAGTGAGATTACCGATGAAAGCATGGGGGACCGTTTTAAATGCCATTCGGACAGAGGAGCCTAGGGTCGGAAAAAGGGAGAGGTTAAATACCACATCTCTTACCTCACCACTCCGTACATCACCAGAATGTTTCCGAGCAGTCCCACCACACAGATCACGGAGTACAGAGCCGTGATTGATATGGCGATTATTATACTCGTTGCGCTTTTTACCGGGCTTTGCTCCGTATAGTTGCTCCCGTTAGGCATGAACCCCATCGGGTCTTCCTGAAACGTGACATTGAACGGGATCACTGAGTAAAGGTCGGCGAATTCAGAACCGGGCACGGTGGAGAGCTCCATCGCTCCTCTCCTCGGTAACTTTAAGCCAAAGCGAGCAGTGGCCAGCAAAGGCTGGGCAGTCGCGATCTCCTAACTTCACAGTGAGGTGGTTCCGATTGTTCTAAGTAGCGGTCCGCTGTTAAAAGCCCGATCTCATCTAGTAGTCATGCTGAAATTTTATCGTCCCGGGTGTTTTTCTCCAGCCCCTGAATGGAGGGAGGAGGAATCAAGTCAAACCTTCTCAAAATGTGTCTAGTGTTGCGAGCGTACGGCGCAGCTGTAGTAGGGAATCCGAGTGTGAAATACTCCGATATGTTGGAAGGTGGTGGTGCGACCAGTGCGCAGTAAAGCCCACCGTCCGCCCGAGCAGAAACGCTTTGCCGCTCTCCGTCTTATTTGATTTCTTATAAAAAGCCGGCAGCTCTATCGACGTCAAAGCCGCGCAGTTGGCTGGATATCAAAATATTAATGTCAGTCATGTTCCGCGAAATTATCTAAGTTCTTGCACGATGAACTCCCATGCAGATAACCCAAGTCGTACGAAATTATGAATTCAACCAATCTTCACAAATATGCTCTTTACATCGTCGTCATTTTAAAGATGACCACAACAACAACGACAACAACAACAATAACAACAACAACAACAATAATAATAATAATAATAATAATAATAATAAGGATTTATGTTACATAAAATCAGTGTTTATTAGCGGATCATATATCCATTTCAGTTTATGTTTTAAACGATTCTCTGTAGACAGTACCGAGATAGCATAATGTTATATAGGCCTATGCATAGGCTATTATTATTCATTATTTTTAAATGATGTACAGGGTAATGTATGCATTGTTCATCTAGTACTTTTCTCATTTAAAATGAATTTTCTCTCTGTTTTGTGTTTATTTCGCCTCTACTTCTGGAGAGAAAGAGCTTCAGGCAATACCAATAAAATCAGTGATAAATGGTACGCAGGCGTAGCCTACGCAAGAGGCGCCGAAAGCGTCCAGTGGTTTGTAAACAAATTAGGATTTGAAGACCATTATAATACAAATCAAAATCTTCTTCAGGCACTATCAGATTATCACCAGAACCGTTTTACCCAAAATGGTAAGTGGGAAAACACAGAGAAGGGATCTGGCGTTAAACAGCGCGCTCCGTTCGCACCTCTACCGTTCCGATTTGTCTTCATCACGCCCTCTAGTGTTTTGTGTATTAAAGTATAACTTTTTACATAAATTTACATTTAATGTTGCCAGCTTGATGTATCACTTTGGTCGCAAAAATATTGACGAAGCAGAAATAAATAATATGTTTCCACACATATAGGATTAGACACTGCTATGGGTACCGATTGCATTATCTAATTCCGAAATGCGAAATGCAGTAACTTAATGAAAGGGGAGTTCGGGCCATTAATTATTACAAAACATTAAAATTAAAAAATGACATTAAAATAGAGTAAGTTTATTTGAAGATGTCTGTGAGGGATGCCATGACGTCCAAGTTATAGCGACAAACGGAAGAAAGCAGTACACTTTATGCAACACTGTCACATGACATATATCTGCGCTCCTATGTACCTAATAACTGAGTGACAACTAAACAACAAGAAAAAGATAAGAGGAATAAATGACACATGTAACCAAATAATTACTCACTAGTTGTCTTGTCACTATTACAGACTTTGAATTACTGACTTTGAAGTCATGCTCGTTCAGGAGCCAAACTATTAAATGTATTTTCTCTATGGCAATTAGTCTCCTGCAGATTCTAGCAAAAAATGAATGGTATAGATATACTTTATTCGTCCACGTGATGGAATTGTCTTTTCACTTACCCCCCCACTGAAAAAAACAACTGGTAAATCTAGTTGACCAATTTATGATAGTTTAACAGCTTGAAGTTTACCTTCACATGATGACTTGAAGGTTTAGCTGGTCACACCAACATGGCTAGCTGGTGACCCACCCAGTTAAACCATAAAAGAGCAGCAAGAAGTGGCATAATACCATCTAAGACCATCTTAGACCAGCTACCAGCATAAGCTGGTTTTTAGCTGTTTTTTTCCGCATGACTGACTTTCTCTTCCTGAAACAAATAGACATTTATACAGGTGACATCAAGTTTTTCAGGGTCACAGTGCAGAACTGGCCAACTTCCAGTACCCCTAGAACAATCGGCGTGAAGGACCATACTAAAGGTCCCAATAGTGCCATCACTCTGCTGGCCATGAGATATGAACCAGCGACCTTCCGATCACAGGCATAGAGTCGTAATCCCAGTAAAATAAAGCTGGTCTGGCAGAGCTGTGTATCCAAAAATATAGTGACCTCATCACTGTCCCACTCCACGGAAATCAAAAGGTTTCCAGAATCAGATTCAAATCTGGATTTTTCCACTAAAAACAAACAATAAACAAGTATTTGTACACAAGGCTATAAATATTCTAAAGTAGTAATAATGCCTCAGAAATCACCCAATTTTGTTTATACGACATACGGCAAATACAGCTCTGGGAAAACTTAAGAGAACACAGCAAAATTTTCAGTTTCACTCATTTCTCAATTTACTGGTATGCACCTGTGTAAAATATATGTTTTTTTGTAAACTGCAGCCTGGCTTTCCCCTGCTTCTCATTAATGAAGAGCTTCTTTCCTTGCTTGATGGGACTTTAGTCCTGCTTCTAGGAGCCTGTTAAGAATTATGTTATGAAACTTAATGTTTCCCATTCCTTTTGAAGGTCACTTAAGGTCATTCTCTGATTTATGAGGTACTGTTGGATACATTGACAGTCACCTCTGGCATTAGATCGTTACTTCTGCCCTCTACCTGGCTGGTTTGTTGTTATTTCCAGTGTCTCCTGCTACACATTCTTGTGTACTGCTGTTTTAGAAACTTTGAGCCTGTTTGCAGACTGCTCGCAATGTAGCCTTCTGCCAGCAGAACCAGGATTAAACCAGGAATTAACAATGCAGATTGTTAAAAAAAAAACATCGAGTGGTCTCTTAATTTTTTCCAGAGCTGTACAGTACATGATTCGGTGATGTTACTACTCAATGATTTATTTATTTATTTTTAAATATATAAGCATGCAAGCTGGCTGCATGGTAACAGATACTGAGGGGGACACTTTTTACCTGACATACTCCCCCCACCTTGCAGTTGTTTAGCGTGTCAAAATACCACAGACATTGCAAACTTTGATATAATTTAGAGCAGCGTTCTTCAAATCTGGACCTCGATTCCAAATCCAGGCCTTGTTTTCAGTTCTCCCAGGTAGTTAGTTAAATAATTAC
>JAODKC010000137.1:26527894-26541855 GCA_026777985.1 Mormyrops attenuatus | reverse complement strand
GTCCATCGCAGGGCACAAAACAGGGGACACCATGGACCAGATGCCAGTCCATCACAGGGCACAAGGCAGGGGACACCTTGAACGGGATGCCAGTCCATCACAATCACAGGGCATTTACACTATTCTCTCCGTACTATATAACTACACATACCTCTGATTACTCCATTATAAATCTTCAATAATTGCTTATTTGTTCTATGGTTCCAAGTAGAGATAGAATGGTATGAAAATTTTATATCACAATTATAGTGATAATACTGAAATAGTAGTTACATAATCAAATAATTACATAAGCCAATACCTTATGTAAACATATGTAAACCAAATCAAATGTGCATTAAAAATCTCTGGAGCGCCGTTACTGCTTTCCAGCCATGTTTTCACTGACCCACGTTAAATATTGTGCCTGTACACCAGCATCTGGGAGACTGTTGCTAACTTTGGTTGATGCTGGACAGTATTTAATGTGAGTTTATTCCAAAGTCTGGTAATAAACCACGGTTTTAATAAGAATCAAAATTTGAAATGTCCATATCGTCGGGAATTTTACCGTGAAACCGGTGAGCGTTTCATCGCTAGTGCCAGGGTCAGCTCTCCATTTCACGTGCCTGATAATGTGATTATTGGGGCTGGTTTAACATGTTTTACATGTGATTCAGATGCTGTGTCAGATATATTAACCTTGAGCTTAAATGACAACCGCTGATCGGCAGCTGGCAAGGATGGAAGGAGCCAACCTTTGGAACAGGAGGTTCTCATAAACAGCAGCTTTTCATGTAGGTCTGTGCCAGTAAATCACATTGCTGGGCTTTGGTGACATCTGGCCTGTCAATTTACCCTGAAAATAGTCTTACTGCCTTGTCTAATTGTGAAGCTAATAGATGAGACTTGTGTAAAGTAATGGTTGTGACAGGCCGCTACCTGCTCGTTATCCAAGAATGCTGCCAGCTATGACTTCTAATGTGTTAGACAAGATTACTCAGGGGATTCAGCCCAGGAGCCTAGCAGAGCTGTCGGCTCGGACACACCTTGAAGCACGGAGGACTCTGTTGCTGCGTTTTGCACAGGCTGGATAAACCCTGACCATCTGACTGGCTGATGGGTGAAGCAGGTCTGGCTGTATTTCCATGGCAGCGTTATATCCTGATAGGAATCGTCTGCTTTACCTCCACCCCCACCCCCATCTCTCAATTCGACCGTGATGTCTGTGCACCTGCGGGTCTTTGTGCGAATCTGCTCCGAACTGGCAGAGCATCCAGTCAGTCACACTGGTTCTGTTAAATCGGCTGGAATGGAGGCAATGGAGATGGCACAGACTTGCTCGTTACGCGGCTCCATCAGGGGCCAGCAGGATGGGCATTCAGAACTCACAGCACATTCGTTTTCTTCAAAATATCTGGCACTAATCTGTAACTAATCAGTAACCGGCACGTTTCGCAGCAGGACGGGCAGTTTCTTAATCTGTCTTTGCATATCTGCAGGAGCTGCATCACAAAGATCTCGTGATCCAAGGCTGTTTTCATTGTTCGTTCTGATGAAGCCTGGCCACTGAGAAAGTGTAGCCGACTTGACCGCTCAGAAAGGGGGAATAGCCCCCAGCACTGGGAGCGTGGGTGGTGCTCACAAGCCCAGCCGAAAAATCAGATCACGGCTCTGAGATTTAGCCGCCCGGAGCGCGGTCCGGGTACAAGCTGGCCTGAGGTGGCGCATGCCTGCCTCTCTGCTAATTATAAGCATATGGAGCAGACAGACTCTGGATTTGCAGCCGGCCTGCTGCTCGTTACGGCCGTCTGCTCATTATGGCAGCCATGGCGGCTGATCCAAGCCGCCTCCCTCGCACCCTGAACTACATGCGATCACAGGCCTCTCTGTCCGCGACACCATCGCCAAAAATCCTCGCCCACATGACTCTGCTGGCAATGCCCATTGGCTGCTTAGCTGAGCCAGACATGTGCCATTATCCATCAAAGCTCGCAATTCTGCAAGGTCAAGCCTGAACTTCACTGGTGATAAAATAAAACAATCTATGCTGAGAAAAAAACATTTTTCATTTTAGGAGAAGCTGAAAAATATGTAATTGTGTTTGCGTGAATGTTCGCCCTGTAATGGATTTACATCCCGTGCTGAAAAAGTGCTCTTTATGATGCTGGACCCCAGAGACCCTAGAATCAGCATGCATAAGGTGGCTAATGCTATGTCTAAAGATGCAACATACATTCCGTGGAAAAAAATAGGAATCAAAAATGGATGCTGTATTTTAAAAAGCCGAAAGAAACAATTTATGTTAATCACATGCTTTTGTCCTTTTTGAAGAGTCCTTCCAGTCTCAGAATTTACAAACAGCATTATGAAAACGGCAGGGAGCCCTCGCTGCTATCCATAAACAGTGTTGCGTTTTCCTGCTTCAGCTTATTGCACGTGGCTCTCTAGAGTGAACTGCAGAAAATTACTCCCATCAATCAGAACGAGCTCTAAATGTAAACATGTGCAGACTCTGTACATTGTATAATTAACAAAGGTATATTTATGAACCACGTCTTGCAGTATACTATGTAATTATCTGTGATAAATCAACAGCCCCAATATAACTGGGCTGTTATTTCCAATTCTGTGCTTTCAGAGAAGAATATCATAAAATTGCAATGTACTGATCTATTATTTATTATTCCTTTTCTATATTCCATGATTGTATTTGACTACGCCATAGAATTAAAGTACTACTGGCACTATATAATGTACCAAAGAAAAGCCTTTGTAGAATGAACATGAAATTGGGTTGATACGTAATTGTGATAAATAATGATGTTCTGCCTGAAAGAGGTCAGCCACATCTACACAAAAGTGTCTTGACAAACACTGATAAGGTCAGTGATGGCCTGGGTTATGAAATGAAGGGCGAGTGAATTCGTTTTGAGGCGACACTCTTAGTAATTTTTGATCAGACTGGATCATAATCTCTTCTGAAAACCTGCATGAAGTCGTGCCTGGATGATCAAAGCTGTTTCAATGACGCCGTTGTAGTTTCCATCACCTGCAGAACTAGACTAGAACCGAATGACCTACTTGTTATGCCGGCGACGGGAGTACTGAACCTCTGAACCCATCCTGGAGGAGTTTACAGTCTGCTGCCAGCCACTTCCGCAGGTTTGCTGCTCACCACTGTCGTCTCAATGTGCAAAAAGGAATGTATGTGGAAGGAAAAACAACAAAAGGTCTGCCTTTGCAACCTCACAGCTACATGGTTTGGCCTGTAAATTTGCAGCAGATACCCATAATATTACAGGTGGTCTTACAGTAGGTGCCACATTAACCGCAAACCAACAGTGTTTCTCAACATGCAATACTTCACCATACTTGTGTTCTCGCCTTTTACATCATCTTCCATTGCCAAAGATCAGTGCCAATACTATGAACGGAAGTACAGAGGATGGTAAAAATCCTCGAATGTTGTTCCTGCTCTGCCCCAATTACAAGTTAGCAAGAGCGCAGGTACAATCTTTTGCATTCTTGGTATTGAGGAACACCCTAAGATCCCACTACAATGAATATGGAACTGGACTGATAACTTACATATGAAATGACACTTTATTTTGCTTTTTTACAAGTACAACGGCTGCCTGAGTTTAAGCTGTAATGAATCTGGTAAATTCTTATATCTATATCTTCCTATATCTTCTTATATCTTATACCTAATGAGCCACGCCTGTTGCTTGTTTTGCCTTACCTCTCATTTCCTCCTTTGTGTGGATAACTCCAGCTGCCTCTCATTTGCTCCCTCATCAGTGGTGTTATAAAGTGCCTCCCGGTCATGTGCTCCCCAGTTCCGTCATTGACGTTGCGCCCTGTGTGTGCCCCTAGAGTTTGTCCCAAATTTCGGCCCTGCCCAATTCTTCCTGTTTCAGCCCTGCCCAACATCTTCCCGTTTTGACCCCTGCTACTGTTTTGTTTTCCCCAATAAAGCCATTTTCGTTCCCCCCTACACTCATCTTCACCTCCTTTCTTACCCATGCATGACACACAATCCAACATAAAAGATATGAACATTACTAAAACCACCTCAGAGTAGAGAACGAGAAAATTTCTGCTAGGGCAATTGCCAAAGCTTACCAAAAGGTGATAAACTGAGATTAGAAGCATTTTTGGAGCCCTCTAAGATAAGTATAGTAATAATATCACTAGAAAGTAAAATTGGATAAGCTGTCAGAGTCCAATTGCCGCAGATTAGGTAGAGAATTGAATAACAGTTTTTATGAAGATGCTCCAGAAATCTGGTTCTGCCTGAATTGATGACACCATCATGCATCATGTACATCATGTAAATCCCAAATTAATCCTTGTTTAACTATTCATTTTTTGGGGGGTAATTCAGTCCCTCAGTCTTCTTCCCTTAAAATGATTAAAGGTGATACTGAAATGATGGCGTTTGATCTGAGCACCAACCATGTCTCCATCTCCTCAATAAAATTTTAAGAGCCTAAAGCAGTCTTTCTGATTCTGGTCCTCGGGGACCCACAGTCAGGCCATTTTTTTGCTCCCTCCGAGCTCCCTGCCAGACACTTTTCGATGACTGCGATTATTTACTATATATTAAATACGCCCACCTGTTTGACATCTAATTGAGCAATAAAAAGATGGTTTATGACGTTATCTGTTTAACTAGTATTTATTTTATTACTAGTTCACATTTGTATTAATGGTGGATGTTTCTGTGGATTTCTTTATCTTGCTAATTTTAACAACTTGACATTGATACGTGGACAGCTAGCTAACTAACGTCATAATTAATTTACGTTAAATGACGTTAAAGGCAGGAGTTTGTATCTGATACTGTCATATTTGCGTTGGTGACAACAGTCTATGTAAGTCCCTTTAAGGCATTAAACTATTCACCAAAGGCTGTGTAAACATTTTTATGTGTGGCGCTAAGGGTGTCTCATTATGTTGATTTAGTCTTATTTTGTAAAGTAGTTTCTGAGAAAATGCTCTTGTTCTTGCTCCTGAAATAGCAGATTTTTGGATATATGTGTTTTACTTGGACAGCAAGGATATTCTGCTTGATGAATCGCTTTGCACCTTGGAGAAAAAGGCTAGATCTCTTACAGGAATGTGCACAAATCGTATTTGCCAAAGTAAGTGATAAATTGATCCTGTTAACTCCATTATTATTACACCAAGCTATGCTGCCCCTGTGTTGCCATTTTAAACACCACATGGTCGGTATCTGATAATATTATATTTGAGCTTGAGAAAAGCATTTTTCTCAAGAGTATAATAATGGACACTTAAACATTAGCCCAGCCATTTTCTCGGATTAGTGTTTCACAGTACTTTAAAAATGCCTGTAGTTTTTCTGCTTCTCTTGACCCAAATATGATTATTTTCGGATCTCTAAAACCTTTGTCCATATAGACGAAATCACTCTGAAGGAAGCTGGTATGATTCAGATAACAAGCAAAGAAGAGATAACACAGATGTCAGGTGAATGCAATCACAGCATTGTATGATGAGAGAGAGAGTGTGTGTGTGTGTGTGTGTGTGAGAGAGAGAGAGAGAGAGAGTAAACAGGTAGAGATTGTTAAAATGGGGGGAGGCTTAAAATGGCCATAGTTGTCCATACCAATTCCATACAAACAATACAGATTTTCCATGTGCTTTAATTTAAAACACTTGTTTTAAATGACATCTGAGATCAGAATTTTTGGTCAGAATTTAAAAATTGAAAAGCTGTTATCAATAATGGATGACCCTAAATTGTGTATTGTATGTGAGTGTGTGTCCTTTGATGGACATAAATATCGTCCAGGGTGTCCCCTGCCTTATGCCCTGTGGTGGACTGGCATGCCATTCAGGCTGTGCCCTACCTTGTGTCCTGTGATGGACCTGCGTTCTGTCGAGACTGTCGCCTGCTTGTGTCCCTGGTAGATCTGCACTTAATTCCAGGCTGACCCCTGCCTTGTGCCCTGTGATGAATCTGCAATTTATCCACGGTGCCCCCTACCTTGCGCCCAGTGTTTCCTCAGATAAATTTGTGGATAAGAATGGAACATGGATGGATTATCAATAGCTTTCTGATAACTTTGCTTCTCAGCCAGGACAGTTCCCACCTTCTGCCACTGTGACCCTACATTCAATAAGCAGTTCGGGGAAAATGCAGAGGTAGCTGGAATGAATGGATATTTGCAATATAATGGAGAATATAATACAACATCTTACACGGGAACATATGTAAGAAATCACTTTTTAACAATAATTTCAGGTTTCTTGTTCAATGTAAGTCTACTATTAATATGTTTTTCAAAATATATTTTGTGCATAAGGGCAATCATGCAAGGAGCTGGAAGAGGTGAAAATGGAAAAACAGAAATAGTTAATATTCCTGGGCAAAATGGCAACGGTATTGAAAAATGAAACCCTCACTAGGAAATTGTTAGTATGGAACTTAGTAACTTTCACTAAACTGTTTAGCTGCACCCCAAGTTTTCTGGTATGCAAGAAAGCATTATTTGCCACATTGAAAATTGTATTTTTCAAAAAATGAAAAAGATACATGCTATATAGTGTATATGCTATACAATGCCACAAAATAATGTTCCCCCCAGATCACAGTGTGATGTACAGACGGCAAGTGACAAGGAGGTTTATATACTTGCACTCAAGTTCAAGTACTATACAGATATTACCTTCCTATATAATATGTAATATTTTATGTTGTATGTCATAACTATACATCTTATTCGGTGCAGTATCAGGGCTATATAAACTGTATTGCAGCCCCCCGATCCGTCGCGTCCAACACCCTCCCAATCAAGCTGACACCTCCCCTGCTAGAGGAAACTGGCCTGCAGTGTAAACATCATGGTCTGGCCTCACGGCATGTATGTTCTATTGGAGTATTTTTGGTTAATCGTTTTAGTGCAATGCATTATAAAAAAAGCACATGAACTGATCATGTAGCTAAAATTCATAGTAAATCCTCATGGTGGCAAAGAGCAGAAACATCATCATCAGGAAGAAACAGCAGAAAGAATTATGGCCAGGCGACTCTTGGTACTGCTGCAAACAAGTAGCTGACCACAATACCACAACTTTGAGCCAGAAATCAATATAACATTTTCCATGATGAATTTAATGACTCATTAAAATCAAGAGAGGGCAGGCAAGACTCTTTATTAGCATTCATATTGAAATTCCCACATACTGACAAACCATTTGACTAACTAGAAGGTAAAAGAAAATAGAATAGTCTTATTAGGGTAGATAAAATGCTGATAGAATTGAATAGAAAAATAAAATTAGACTTAATTATTGTTCCAGCGATGAGCAAAATGAAGCACAATTGAAAGTTTAAATATATGATTACATTATCTGGTCTAGATTGACTTAAATAAGTTTAGCATGCAGCCAGATAGCACAGAATTATCTAGCCTATGTAATGCCTGTTGTGATGATTTAATGCAGCATTTCACAATCTGGTCCTCGGGGATCCCCAGACAGTTCACATTTTTGCTCCCTCTCAGCTCCCTGCCAGACAGTCCATATGGGCTGTGTATGGGGTTCCCAAGGACCAGGTCGGGAAACATTGTTTTAATGCATCGCACCGGGCAATGTATGAGAGCATCCACTGTTTTATTTTTTATTTTTTTAACCTGTATGCTGCAGAAATAAAGTCACTACTGAACTGTCGGTCAGTGCCAGCCAGGTCAGCAAGTCTACTTCACCTCAATCAAACACAACTAAAATGAAAAAATATACTGTGCACTCACAGGGACATGGGCGGGCTGGACGGCTGCACTGCTCAGGGCACCCATTCGAATGCTATGGGCTCCCGGCAAGAGGTCAGCTGAGGTCACCGCAAAGGGATCCTCATACTGCGGCGTCGAAGCACAGTGTAAAAGATGAAGCACTGCTGCGCACCTCCTCTTTCATCAAGCGTGTAGCTGTCGTGCAGGATAGCATGGCCAAGACTTTGCTCACCAGGGCAGCATACAAAATTCATCAAGCAACGGTAAGCCCAACCCCAAAAAAAGACAAAAGATCCAACCTCATTCTCAGAGAAAAATACCATGAAATTAGAATCTGAGAATTCAGAATAAAAAGTAGAACATTAATGGGGCAGAGCTTACAGCATTTTCTTATTTTTTAAATTATTTTCCATGAATATTTTAATTATTTTTTTTTTTGTAAAAACTTCATAATTCATGGAGTTCATGAGTAGCTAAAATTTTAATCAGTATAATTGCCAATAAATTACACAAAATATTTCTAGAAAGGGAAATGGAGAAATCAGTGTATCTGCCTAGTTAAATATGCAAGGCGCTTCACATGCTTGCACGTTTTAATATTTTTTCATGATTTCTGGTTTCATACTGTAGGCAACTCTAATGTAATTTTCAACCTACATATTACAGACAGTCAAATAACCCAACATATAATAAATTGCAATGTAAATCCAAAACATGTATGTCATATACAGTACATACATATTAAGTGTCCTGAACTTTTGTGTAGCCCCACGCAAAACTTTTACAGCAACTTCAGAGCACCATCTACCATTCAGGGCACTCTATAGCAGATTCTACCTGCATTTGATTGGTGGATTTGATCATGATTGTTATATTTGACTATTATGTTAAAATACATTTTTAAAAGACCGTGACAATTAGAAATCTAATGCAAATTCTGAGAAGGAATTTCATGAACATTTAAATGATAAATACGGGTTTAATATTTATGGTGCTGCTCTTTTACCTCTAATCTGTGTTTTGTGTTAATTTGTGTGTAGTGGACAATTTCATTTCACTGTGGTACTGACTGTTTATCGTGTAGATGACAAATAAACTCCCGAATCTTGGCACAGGCCTCAGCCTGAACATTAAAACACCATTTACAAGACCATGTTATATTATAGCGTCAGTCTGATAGTACTCCAAGATGGAATATATAAATCTTTGAATTATGAATCCCATGGAAATTCTGTAATGCAGAAGGAGCTGCCAAAGGAAAGTGATTATAAGCCACGGCAGTATGGTAAGCATGCACTTTGTAGTCGGGATTCCCTGTAAATTATAGAAAATGAATACTAATCAGTATTTCTAATTTTTTTTAAATTTGCACTAATTTATGCCATTAAAAGAAAAATAAATACAAAATAGCATCTTGCCCCCTGTTGTGTTGCTATTGAGATCAGTGTTGTATGGATGTAATATTAAGATTATACATGTTTTGTTCAGTATGTTTTTAATTACTTTTTAAACTATTGTTTTTCTCCTGGTTTTGACTTTGAATACCCAATAGCATATGATCTTCTTGCAAAGCCAGTGTTTTAGCTAGCAGTGTGCTGTCCATTGTTACAGCCTCTCATGACCCGGCTCAAGGCCACAAATAGTGAACCATCACACCAAGTATAAGTGTTAAAGTACTAAGGGTTAAAAGCAACACGCAAGATGTGCGTGGTCTGTCGGTAATCAGTGTGACAGCAACGTGTTGGATGAATGGCAGCAGAAGTGGTGTGTATATATGTAATGACAAAACACCCCACAGAGCAAGCACACGTGCATCAAGTCTGGCAGAGATGCAGCACATCTGGCTGCGTTCCGGCAATGGCAAAACGCTTTGGGCCATATCTGCCCCTAATCTGGCTTACAATTCTGGCTCACTGTAGGCATTCCTTATATGGGCCATTTTCAGACAGGAGTCTTTTTGCCTGATGTCGCATCACCATTGGCAAAAAGGTTTCGGGCCAGATTTGGTCCTAACATGGAAAATGATTCTGGCTCACATCTGGAGTCTCATATGTGGACCAGATTTGGCAAAAAAAAATAAAAAATTCTAGATGGCATATCACCAATGGCAAACAAATTAATTTAGGCTAAGGATAGCACAATCATGCTGGCTGTTTCTTAATTTTGTCCTAATATGAGCATTAAAAATAGTACTGGTCTTTTTGTATTTTGTTGAATCTATTTTTAACTAGTCGTTGATTGCATTTTGTAAGATTATTATGTAATTATATGTTTTATGCAATGTCTAGGAACTGTACTAAAAGAGGGATGAAATGGAGGAGTGGCACAATGGATCCATTTCATCAGTCTATCCTACTGGGCATCATACATTGTCATATTTCAGTAGTCAGTATATCTCCTTTCCCTTTAAGCTTATGTTTATTAATAGTAATTGCACAGCTTTGCATTGCTTGCATCTTATTTCTACTCATGCTCTTTTTCTTATGCTCCATATTGTCAGTGAATGTACTGTATGCACCCATGCGGCCAGAACAAATCCCTAGCACGTGCCTGGCCAATAAAGTGAATTCTGATTCTGATCCTGGATCAAGCGTGCAAAGTTTAGTGGTGATGGGTTAAAAGCTGTGCAAAAAAACAGCGTTGAGAAAAACAGGGACCGGGAGAGAAACAATAAGATATTAATATTAATTCTCACGAACGCGCCACAAGATCTATGAGTCCAATGGCAAGCGCGAGAATGATTATGATTGCCTTGGAGAGCGCCTGCAAGAGCTTATGCAAAATTTTCCCTGACTGAGTAAGAATGTTTTAGCGCAACTTTTGTTTGGTTTGACCTCAAGCAGACTACTGTGGTCCTTGTGATGTGACAATTGGATGTGCATGAAATGCCATGTCGATATTAACATGGCACACCGCGCAAGAGGAGGGTGGCATGGCGCATTAACATAAAGCCTCTTTTATGATAAAGTGTTTGAATATCTCGTGTCATTTATTGAATAATCATACTCGTCATATAGCTGAAATATCATATCATGGACCATCGTAACCTGGGGAGTGTCTGTTTTATAAACTATTACTCAATGAATTGTCAGATCAATCGGTACATTGCTCGATCATCGATATAATCGATAATGACAGTCCTAATTTGAATATCGTGAGTATCGGGATATAGCCTAAACATTCTTGGATAGTTATTATAGTTATTCGGCATTATTTTTACACAAATTCCATCAAGGCATGATTGTCATCACATGCTGTATAACTATTAGTAAAACTATTTGGTCATCAAAAGGAAAAAAAAAACACTAGTCATTTTACTGTTTTATACATTTGAGAGTTAGAATATCGTAATGAATATATTATGAAAATATCGTGCCCTGCCCTAATTGCAGGCTATAGTGATATTTTTAGCAAACAATTTGCTTTCATGTAATAAAATTTTAATAATTCGATATAAGCCTAGTTATTGAACTTTATACCTGCAGCCACTGCAGACTTTTAAAGGTGAGTCAGAATGCAAGTAAAGCAGTCAAACTCGCATAATTAAACATTTATTTTTGCACATATTGATTGACAGATTTTTGGAGAAGTTACTTGTTTCTTCAGTTACTGGTAAGGACTTACATTTGTGGCATCGACTGTCATCACTGTCAGTTTTTGAGAAGTGAAGCTTCTGATCTCTTAACTCTCTGTCATGACTCCGCATTGAACATGAGAAGGAGAGCAGCACATGTGCCTCATACTGACAAGACTCATTTTATATGTACATCTTCATTAAATATCCTATCAGTTTAATGCCTGTAATTTTAGTCAAAGTGAAGCTACTCCTGAAATCGCTGTCCTTAAGCTACATTGCGTGACATTAATTTCGGTTTGCATATATTCCCATGTCAGACCTTATTAATACTCAGGTCTTTACTCATTTAGAAGCAGTTCCCGTTTTAAAAGAGAAGCTATCGGCATCCGTTTAGCTGCAATGCATAAAACAGTCTGTGGACCATACGAATTTATTACAGGAAGGGCACATATGATTCTTATGGTTGCATGCATGCATACAGTTAAAATGTAGTCGTTTAGATACATTTTTGTGACCTTAATAAAATGTTGAAATTAATAGCCCTGTGTATAGTAGCTGTAGCATACTTTTTAAATTTACTTGACATAGACTGAGCAAGGCAAATATCTGTCATAGACAGAATGATACATATCTCCGGAGCTATGCTGGTGTACTTTTGGACAAAAATTATATGCAAAATGTTTTGGAATTGTTTATATTTAGAAATCCTACTTTAGATCTTGAATGCATGGTCTAGGTGCTTTGGCTTTGATCTCGGTGACAGAAATAGTTTTGTGTTGTATGGTTTAGCTGCTGTAAAGCACAATCGCCTGACGAGGAATGCAGCTGACCCAGAGGTCCAATCGAACATTCAAAGGTGGCACCAGTTGGCACTTGACAGGGATGGTGGAAGAAAGGAACAAATAAAGGGCATTGATGGGCATTACTTGAATGCTTGTTTGCAATGTGCTGACCTGTTTTAGACTGTTTTGACCTGTTTGTAATAAAATAACTAAAAAAAATGATATTTTGACAGTTGTGTGGCAGTGTGCTTTATTCTGCTGGAGGGATTTGAATCATATTGAGTCATCTAGAACAGTGGTTCTCAATCTTGTATCGGGAGGACACCATGCTAGAATGTTTTCATTCCAACCCAACCTTAATCAGGCTCCAGTGGTCCTTAATAGGCCAATAATGAATGTGGCAGGTTAAAAGCAGCATGGGTTGGAATGAAAATATTTTGGCAGGAGGTTCTCCAGGAATAACATTGAGAACCACTGATTTAGAAAGCCAGTTATTGACCATTACCTGGCTGGTTTTAGCCTATAATTACAGAACCATATCTTACCTGATATGTCTTGAATGTAGAAAACCATGCCTGAGCCGTCACTGGGCCTGTCATGGCCCATATCTGGAAAACCTGGGCCACAGGACCATCATTCTTTGAGCCAGAGGAGAGCGAGTTGTGTGGGCTGGATGTGGGCCCGAAGAATTTTGCGATGTTGGACAAAACTCTACTCTAATCTACTCATGGAGCAAGAAGAAAGAGCAGAGGGAAAAGAGAGAGCGAGAGATGCAGTCTCCATGGCTAATGAAGCTTCCTCCCCTTGTGATCCACTAACAGACAACAATCAGCCAATGAGGAACCGGCATAGAAGAGAATACATGAGTTAGATGGTTAGATGTGTCCCTACCTAGTAAGAAACATTCACATTAAAGGACCTTTTTAACATTGCTCCTAATTTCACACCTGATGGCAGAATTAAAATTTAGCCCAGGGGTCTCAACTAGCCTCGATTAATTAAAATTCCCATCTTGTTATATGCCAGTGAGTGACTCAATCGAAGTGCCAGAAACCCTTTGTGCATGCTATGACACCGAAAAGCCTGAATGCCAGGACAAACATGCAGGTAATATGGCAGAGAGAAAGCATGTGTGTTGTGTTTATCATCTACCAAGAAAGACAAGCACAGAATTATGTAGCTCTGTGTCAAGCAACAAGCAACTCCATGGAGGTTCAAAGTGTGTTCAAAGAATTTAAGCAGGAGATATAAACAAACATGATGTCATTCAAGAAGTACAATAAGGAGAAACTGAGAAGAGGGGAAGGGGTGGGCAGTCTGTTGGAGCTTTAACTCTTTAAAATGCCTCTTCTCCAGCTTCTCCTTATGGTCTACATGCCTGTGAAATACGGGCACTCCACATGCTGCAAATCGCTTGTAGACCTGTGAAGACTAACAGAATCGTTCCTAATACTTTAGGATCATGCAAACTCTACATTCAGGATCATACATCAAGGGGGTAAGGGCTTTCTAAGATGAGAATATATTTTAAGTGCTTCAACATATGAATAAAGCAGTGAGCCCTTCATAAAATTAAAATGTGTCCTTCAAGTATAAATAAGCATATAGCCTAAACAGTCTAAGGAGAGGCCAAGGTGGTAAGTAAATACGTGGCCACCACAGTCGCCATCCCTGAACAAAAAGTAAAAACAGAATACGGAGCATTTATGTCTGTAAACTTGAGCCGACCAACTTGTCTATCAGTCGATTGTGATGTGTCTAACTCGATTGCGAGATGACAAATGGGTACGGGGGGGGGGGGGGGCGGCGGGCGGGGGGGGGGGGGCGCGCGGGGGGGGGCCCGCGGGGCGCCGCGCGGGG
>JAODKC010000137.1:26510156-26521915 GCA_026777985.1 Mormyrops attenuatus | reverse complement strand
TTAGGTTCTCCCCAAACGAGCTTGATGGGCCGAATGGCCTCCTCTCGTTTGTAAATTTCTTATGTTCTTATGTTCAGGGAAATAAGGGCAATCTCAGTCTCAGCCGGCAGGGCTAGTTTTCTGGCATGAGCTTAGCTGCTAATGACTCTGAGGTGACATCATCACCAAGTGCCTTGTAAGAAGACCCTTCTGTCCCTTTCCATGTGACTGATATATGCTCCAGACAGGACACTACTTTGCATTTCCTTGATGATGAGTCCTTGTTAAATATCTTTTTTTAATTCCTCCTGGGATGAACAGTAATCAGGTAATCTCCTGTCCAGTTGCTTTTAAAAACAAACAAACAGACAAAAAATTCACTGTTTTTAAAGCGTCATAGTCCTTCATTTTTTATATATTTAGATCTAGGTAAACTGATCAGGACGCTTTGACTTTCCAGAACAGGGCATTTTATGGAGCTTATTATTCAGTTGCAGATTTATTTTATGTTAATTTGCTCTAGAACAATCTGCCTGGTGCTTTGTGAGAATGTTCTGCAACAGTAACAAATCTGTTGATCTGCCTAAAAGTTTTGCAGTACTACTGTGTTTACATTAGCTTGCTTGAAATGTAGCGGTGCACCAATACGGATAGTAGCATCGGTATCGGGTCTATTACAGTGTACATGTACTCATACTCATCCTTATGACAATGCTCCAATGTCCATAATGTCTACATGGCGATGTATCAGCTATTGGTGATGGGAAGATCAGTTCCATTTACAGAACTCAATCACGCCTCAATCACTCAATCATCAAACTGTTGATTTAGATGAACTGAACATTCAATTCAAAGAATTGTTTTAGAGGGAGTGGTGGCACCACATGATGCTGCTCTTTGTTCAATTACTACAACCCCATTTCCAAAAAAGTTGTGAGACGCTGTGTAAAATGTAAATAAAAGCAGAATGCGATGATTTGCAAATCATATAAACCCAAATTTAATTGAAAACTGTCATGGATCCGGATGGGTTTGGTGCGACGGCGAGGCATGATGCAGGCAGAAATGTGGACGACCCACTTGCGGCTCAAAATACAAACGGAGTTTATTAACTGAACTAAACGAAACACAAGAAGATACTAACAAAAACAAAGAAACACGAGGGGTCAAAAGTAAAAGGGGATAAACAAAGACTAATTACAAAAACGGGGTGTGGTAGATGGCTCCCCTCCCGGGCCTACCGATGTCCAATTTGACATTGGTAGGTACGTCCTGCTTACCTTCCACGGGGGAAGGTAAGCAGAACGTACATCAAACTTTCCAACAATCCAACAAGATAACATATCAGATGTTGAAACTGAGAAATTTTATTGCTTGGTGACAAATACAGCCGTGGAAAAAATTAAGAAACCACTCTATATTTTAAAATTAATTTGCATTCTTAAATTGCAGTTTAATTCCAGTTCTGCTGGCAGTAGGCTACGCTGAGCATCAGGATGAAGGGCAGAAGCGACTTTCTAATGCCAGAGATGACCGTTAGCTTATCCAACAGGTTCTCATGAATCATTCCTTTAAAAGGAATGGGAAACATAAAGTGCAGGTGTGAAGTGCACTGCTAGGACAGTTCATATCAGGCTCCTAGAAGCAGGACTGAAGTCCCTTAAAACAAGGATGAAGTCCTTCTTTAATGGTAAACAGAGGGGAACCTCTGAAACAAAAAATTGTGTTTGGTCTCTTAATTTTTTCCGCGGCTCTTTATGCTTAATTTGAATTTGATGCCCGCAACACATTTCAAAAAAGTTGGGACAGGACCACTGTGCTGCATCACCTCTTCTTTTAAACATTTGGGAACTGAGGAGACCAGCTGCTGGAGTTCTGAAAATGAAATATTGTTCCATTCTTGCCTGATATAGGATTTCAATAGTTCAACAGTTTGGGGTCATATTTTTCATTTTATGGTGCACCAAATGTTTTCAATGGGTGACAGGTCTGGACCGCAGGCAAGCCAGTCTAGCACTGGAAAGATCACGGCAGTGAAAAAACTTGCAATAGCGCCTCCAAGCTTCGCAGCTTTCTGGGGCTTGCCTTGTATTTCCGGTGGTTCATGAAGGACTTTGCTGGTACTGCTAAACCACTCTACCATCTCACAAAAAAGGGGCGGCTCTTCAAGTGGATTGAGGACTGTTCCACCGCTTTCAGTCGCCTCTGTAGTGTGTGCACTGAGGTCCCCGTTGTCACAGCATGGTGCAGACAGAAAATAGGGGACAATCCACTGAGCTCCGACACAACATGGGTTTATTGAATACAACTAAAATACACTGAGAAAAACACTGAAAGAAAATGACTATGATGGGTCAGAAAACAAACAGGGAAAAATAAGGCATTACCTGAATACTGTATAGTATTGTACTGAAAACTGTAAAGTGAAACACAAGTAAGGAACCAGCAAATACTGGGAAAAGGACTGGGCAAAAATGGCAGAGTGATAACATACAGTACATTAACGGCCACGCAGCAGCATACTGTAGACAATAACTGACTAAAGAAGGCAAGTAAATACACACAGTACCAGGTTAATGAGGGAGCAGGTGTGGAACATCAACAGCGACACAGAGCAACAAGTAACAGGGGAAGTGACAATAAACAAGCACAAAACTAGGGAACTTTAACAAACACCAAAACTGGGAAATGTTAACCACACTGCACTAGAAACTAGGGAACATAACACAGAAGGCTAACTACATGAGAAAAGACTAAGAACAAAAAACCAAAGACCAAACAAAACCAGTGAGGCTGGTCTCTGGTCAACCTTGAATCCATGAGAAGAGGATTACAACATCAGAACTACACATTCAACCCAATGAGCTATGTGGCAACAAACACTAGCACAGAGAGACAAAATGTCAAAAGAAAACTCTCTTACCCAACATGTCATTCTTCAGAGTCATTGTCAGTCATTGATAACGTCAGGTTTTGGTGTCTACTGAATACATGGAGACATTTCTCTCTGACATCTAAGCCATTTATTTTGTAGCTTTATTGATTTTATAAAACATATTACACTCTTTTATATGAATATATTCTGTACATAGTCTTTTGAAAGACTTTATTCCAAATTATGAGTCATGAATTTGATATTAATAGTGGAGTTAGCATTATTATAAATAATGAATACTTTCTTCCAAGCATTAATCTCGCTAAAGCCATTTTCATACATGAACTGCGCCACCCCTCATCCAAACCAACCAGAGTATTACTAATAGCTGTGAACACGTCTGACACGGTCAATCTCCAGTTGTGTACCACGTGGGTAAAAGGGCAACTCAGTCTCAGAAAGTGGCATCGATGCATTCCTCCTGAAAAATTCACTTGGTTTAACTTGTATTTAGCCACAGTTTCCTATCTGAAGAAATTACTCCAGGGACAGAAACACTCTACATTGCTTTACAAAATCTTTCAAATCTGAATGAGCCTAAAAAAGTAGAAAGATATGCAGCACTCTTTAAAAGAAAATTTGGGCTTTTGTGCACATTCTGCTGGAACCACCATGGCAGAGATACACACTGTGTGACCACACTAACCACACCAGGCTCCTAAATGTTTTTAGGGTTGTCCTGAGGATACAATTCAGCATTCTGCACAAATGGGAAAATACAATGCAGATGGATGGATGGTGTGTGGGTAACAATGAAGATCTCATTATGTTTCTGATGGGCACCATTTATGCTGAATGAGTTTACATTTGGTGATTTTCTTTTCCTATTCGAAACCTTGCTCTGTTTGTGATTACATAAACCATTCAGTGTATTAAATATACATTTTACACATTCATTTTTCTGCCATTACTTCCAGTGAATGTGTTTTCTTTTGACGTGTAATATATTAGATATACTTTTAGTTATATCCTGAATGTTTTAGAGTAGTGTGCATATTGCCGCCAAAGAACACATGTTTACCCTTCAGTTCATTCTTTGGGCTTAAATTCATGTGTGATTTTTCTATGGTTAATATAATCACTGTGCTTTTAACCCTTTAAGTGGCACATGCAGAAAAAGGCATTGGAAATATTTTTTTTTTATCATTTCTGAGGTCTGTAGGCCAATACAAACAAAAGTCAATAGTTTTTTCAAACACTGAAAAATGCAGTTTATGTATTACAAAGGTATACCAAACAGTAGTCTACAGTACCATTTGGTGGAGCAGACACTTAAAGGGTTAATGTACTGAGCAATGAGTCCAGAGTTCACTGAGCGTGTTCGCCATATGTTTTGGACCACAGTGAAGGCTGGATAGCAGATGATATTAAGGTCTGAGCAATAGTCACCGGCACCTGACAGCTGGAGTGTGAATCAGGAACCAAAGCCAATAGCAGGGGTCATGCCCCCACAGTGGCTGGAAAGCCAAGCTGATTTGCAGGCTGAAAGCTCAGTACTGGCAGGGCGATCAGCTGGCTTGTGTGCACAGGGCAGGCTTCAGATATGGACTGTCATACATTTAAATTCTCCAAACATTTACTTCCAGATTTTATTTGTTTCATTGAATGAATACTCGCGCTGATGTTACGAAACCTGCAATTATTCAGGGATTTACCTCTGAACTACTTTTTCTGTTTGCTCAGATAGCGATTTCCTGCTATGCATTCTAACTTGATTGGTGAAAAATAATTCAGGAGGTAAAGATTTGACTACAAGCATGATTTATTAAGCAAGCAAACTTAAAAGCTGTTTCACTGTTCACATAACACCACGACTGAACTGAAAACTTGCCCTGCTTTATTTATGCTGCAAGCAAATTTGGCTTTGTAATGACTTGTATGATTGGCTACCTTTCCTCAGCTGACTGGTCAGAACTTCTTGGTTTTAGATCCCATCCATCCATCCATCCATCCATCCATCCATCTTTATCCTGCTTATCCTGTTTAGGGTGACAGGGCTCTCATATTTAATATTCTAATCAGCTGATAATCAAAAGATGAGCCAATGCTCTTGTGTTTTTTTCCTTTTTCACAGCAACCATTACTGCCATTAGTGACTGTCATTGTGACCCTCCATTATATAAGTGGTTGGAAGAGGGATGGAGGGATGAATATGATCAATTAGCATCCGTTCTGATTTTATGTTTGTTGGTAAGGCCAGTTTAACAAAACCGAGCTGCGCTTCGGCCTTGCAATAACACATTCAGTTTCCGGAAACATCCTCCCTCTTAAATGAACCACATTATAATGTGGGAGGATGGGTACAGAAATGCAGAGAGAGGCTGAATGCTCTGCACACACCCAGCTGGGCCTGCAGGAGCTGAACCCTCAATGCAAAGCTGTGAAGCCTGACTGCCACCCACTGAGTCCCTCACCACCATACTGCACAAAAATTATACCTATTATATAGAGTATGTATTTGCATTAAAATGCAAAAAGACTGAAAAGCTAAGTGCGTTTTTTATATTGTATAATGCATATTCTTCAGAACACTAATTACAACTTTCAGTTTAATAACGCTATTTAGCTAAAGTGTCTCACTAAAGCATTAAGTACAGTGCTTCACTCCTGTCTCACTTCTGATAGTCTATTAAGCATTAACAAATCTTTTTTAGTATCCACCATTACCCTCATTTTTCATATTCAAGATTTTTTTTCTCCTCTCATAAAATAATCAATAGAAAAGCAAGTGGCTCCTTGCAAACAAGTGGCACACTCCGCAAAGACCGTGCTTCAAATCCATGCGCTGTTTAGAAAAGAACAAAGTGGATTGTGCTTAAAAATAATTTCTCATGGTGTGCTGAACGCTTGTGTGAAAATTGAAAAGCTGTCCTAGGTCCTCGTATGCCTGTGACTACAGACCTCAGCGTCACGCTGAGGCACCCAAGGTCTCAGTGATCTCAGAAGTGTGTATTGAAATGTACAATTGGCACTCCTTATCCATGAGCTCCACATCCGTGGACTCAACCAATCATGGATTGAAATATGGAGAATAAAAAGATAAGAAGAAACACCCAGAAAGTTCCAAAAAGCAAAACCTGAACTTGTTGCATGCCGACCACTACATTGAAAGTTTAATTTCTATAGACTAGCATAATTTTTTGTCAAATATGGGGCCAGCTGAAAAGTAACATTAGAGTGAAGACTGGAAACCTGATTTTATTCTACATTATCAGGTTTATTTGGCAGCTGTAGCAAGGTCAGCAGCTCTCACACATCAGACGTGACACTCACGCTTTTCAGTTTCTCATGCTCATGCAAGAATTCTGGATACCATGGCAAATGTTTATTATTCCAAAATAAATCTAAAATTGCAACATCAAAAGTGCTGGGCTTGTTTTCAAACCCTAAAAACTATTTTCAAGGCAACTGTTACGTACATGTAAATGTGCGTGCAGACTTGTCTCGATCTGAAAATCTCACACCACTCAGCTGACCAAAATTGGCAACCCTGTATTAGGTATTATAAGTGTGTCCTAGGATGGGTTGGCGCCCCATCCTGGGTTGTTCCCTGCCTTGCACCCATAGCCTCCAGAATAGACCCCCTGCAACCCTAAATAGAACAAGCAGTTATAGAAAATGGATGGATGACTAGGTATAATATGTGCAGGTGTAATATATGGGAGGATGTGCATAGATATATGCAAATTCTATGCCTGTTATGGTGGGGCATGACAAAGAGGGACATTCCATGTAGTAGCTCTCAAGAAACAAGGTTTAGTAAACAGAACAGATCACAAAGGGAGAACTGGAAAACATAGAACCCACAAGGGGTCAAAACAAAATAGGCAAAGGACAAGACTAAGGGGGTAACACAGGAACAACCCTATGAAACCAGGAGCTAACACATGGCAACAGCTACAATGCACAGTAACAACCACAAGGTAACATGACTGAGCACAGTGACCAACTAAGGAAGAGAATGAGGGAAGGCACTTAAATACACAGACAATGAGGACTACATGAGGTGCAGGTGCAGACCAAAATAATTAACCAAACACTAGGGTTGGGAACAAGACACACGTGAGGGTTACAACAAATACTTAAGGGTTCAAAAAATGGAGCCTGGATAGCAAAGTTGGGGCATAAGCAACAATAAAATAAAGGTACAAAACAAGGAACCCAGCAGAAATGCATACCAGGAATTAAACACGAACCAAAAATGAAAAACAAATACAAACCCATGACAAAAAGTCAGGCTGACAGCTGCCTGCCACACAGCAGCCAAGGGAACAAGGAAATACTAGGAGCTACCAAGCTGAGAAATAACAGGAAATGGGATGACCAGCGCCATCAGCCGGTCAAACTGGGAAATGACACTTGGGCAGAGGCAGGACAGGGACCGATCCTGACAATGCCATTTTATATATACTTGAGCATCTGCAAATTTTGGTACAGCAGGGGTCCTGGAACTAATCCGAGGGCTAACCATACCTACATTTATATTACACCCAAATACTACACCCAAATAAACTGCAGCAATTGAAATGAGACACCACTAGAAAATTAACCGAGTGAATCTGTTAAGAAGTGGGAAGGTCACATGTTGTATGTCAGGTGATTCACCATCTTTCACCTGCTGCCACTTATTAATGGTATCAAACTGTCCCTTATTTACCATATGTGCAAATACATCAGAATGCTTCTCGTCACCTACTGTGAGACACACAGATAGGAGAGAGCAAGCTTCAGGGTCACAACACAGGGTAAGCCAACACTCAGCACCCCTGGAGCAGGGGATTATGGGCCTCACTCAAGGGCCCATAGACATATGACTATACTACTAAGGCCAGACCTCAGCCAGCGATCTTCCAATCATGAGCACAGAGGCTTAGTCCGTTGAGCCATTTGTCCCGTGCTCCATACACAGCATCCCCACTGTTTGGTTTATAGCCCAATGAATCCAATAGCAGCAGAGCACAGTAACATGCTGCTGATCACTGCTGACCATGAATTTATAGCAATCAGAACAGTAGTTTTAGCCGCAGCAAGAAACAATGTTGCATGTTTTCTGCGTTAATGCAGAGGAACAGACCGGCACTACAATGCAACAGCTGGTCATACTAAAGCAAAAACCCCTTGCATTTAGCACAGGACTGTAAAAGAGCCTCAAGCAGGGCTTAAACAGCTGCAGTAGATAAGTATACCGGAGTTTCCCTATGAGGAGCTCTACCAGCAAGGAGCCATCGATGTGCAATGTTCACGACTGACTGGAACCATAGTAGATGCCTTTTTGTAGTTAGACAAACTGACTGGTGACTTACAGAGTAGATGGTCATTCATTTTGAGGATCGGGGATAATTGATGATACAGATTATGCATTTAAAAATGCATGCAGCTATATACTTAATAAGATGAAATGAGCTTTATTCTGTTTTTCTTCAAAACTAGACAGAATATAAGTGGATTAATCAATCATCCCCCCTCAAGTTTAGAGCAAGTGTTGAATACACTTGAATACACTTAAGAAGGATTAAATTCATTATCTCTATTGTCCTTTTTGAAACAGTACAGATTATTTATTTTTACAAAGAAATTAGCTAAGTATTTCAAGGTTTTGAAAGTTTTAATGGTTACGTGTGAACTTTGCGTATTTGTTTATTGATTAAGGGTGGTTGGAGAGATTTCTGTCAAGACTCCCGGTCTCCCCTAATCTCTTAATGAATATAAATCAGCCCCGGTTTAACAAAAAACAGAATAATGACATTGTAAGTGGTCTCAGATTATTGGTGCTGAGTTTGTGCTGAATAAAAGCATTTGTAGGACTTTGGGATAAATGTTTTCTAGATAGGTGAAATATTGAAAAATGTCAAGGCACACAGACTAACTCGAAAGTGGTTGAGAGGCCTCCACTGGGTTACACTGGTCCCTGTTAGCTTCAAGGCAGATTAAGAGTGTGATCAGCTTCAGCCAGTAGAGTTACCATCTCCCAATCTTCAGTGAATGTCATGTGGTGCTGATGTTCATTGGGCAGATTTTCATATTGGGGGCGGGGCCAACACAATTTTAATAATAAAAAAGAATAAATTTCTATAAAAATAGAAAGCTCTATTCATTGGATAGATGAACGAAGCCAACAAAATACTGTGAGTTACACGTCTCCCCTGTTCCCTTGGTTCTTATGGACCCTGCCTTCAGGCATGTTTGTAGCCTTGGAAAAAAACAAAAATGCTGTGAAAAAAACCCTTATTGTTCATCAGTTTCAGCATATACTCAGATCTGACACGAGAGAAATGTAGCTTCACAAGAGATCCACCACCATGCTTCACAGTGGTGACTTTTCTCCATGGCTTTGAGTTATTATACACCAAACCTACCTCGGGTGATTGTTGCAAAAAAAATTAAAAATGTTTTGTTTCATCAGTCCGCTGCAAACAGCATAACAAAGGAAAATGCCACAGTTATTTTGGGTTAGTTCTGTTATACTGGCAACCATGTATCCCAGTTTAGCACAGAAGACCGTATGCCACTTGTCACTCTGGGAAGCCTGTTGATGCAGAGAGAAATATATTCCCCTGTGGACAGATTTTCATGGATCGATGTCAGTCAGGGAAAAGAAAGAAGAGTCAATCAAACATGTCAACTTAGTAATGATTATATTTCATGAATATATTTAACCACAAAGTTCAGAAGATTTTTGGGTACTCCATTCCCTGTTTACTACTCATGACCCCTCATCAATGACTTCTTTTATTTTTTTATTATTTAGCATAATTTAGTACAAAGATACATCCACACGTACATCCTCCATCCACTTATCCCTGTTAGGATTGCTGAGCAGTGAAAATGATTTAAAAAGTGTCACTGACACTATGTCTTGTGCCAACCTGTGAAAAAACTAGAATTAATATATATGAAGAAAGAGAATCAATTAATTAGCCTTATTATTTAATTTTAGTCCTATTCACATTTGTTAATACGTAGTTCTGCTGTGATTATTGAATAGACACAAACATTATATGTATTGTTGTAACAGAAAACTCGGAAGCAAACAGGGTGCCAGGTAAACTGGAGGTTTTATTTAATCGACAGCAACCAGAAGCAGAATCTTGAGGCAGAGATGTGGTTGAGAGAACGGAGCCGAAGGTCAGGTTAGCCAGGAAGATCAGTCTGACACTGAGGACGATGGATGGAACTCGAGAGAACATGGAGATCCAGGGACAGCAGGAGCGGGCTGGAGCACAGCAGGCAGGTCGGGTCAGGACTATACAGGAAACAGGTATAAATCGCTGGGAAGAACAACAGCTTGCATCAAGCATTAGGTGGTTCAGGGCTTTAAAGAGTCTGTGTCAGGTGTTGGTTAATTGGACTAGTCTGTGTTCTCGCGAGGGGGGCGTGACATGTATGCTGTGTGTCGCAATAGACTTTGTGTGCTGAATATGTGAAAGAAACAAGTACCTAATTTGGAAAGTGATAGTATTATGTAATTTATTTAAATTTATTCATTAGTTATTCATTGAGTAAGGAACCTGGCCCTGCTCAACAGCATGTGCATATGAACTGAACTGCCTTCCGTCTTTCTGTCACCTCTCATCGGACCTCCAGTCTCAGGTACAACAATTCAATGGCTTCCTTCAGGCTGTTAAAGGCGTCGGGAAAGAGAAGCTGTTAACGTCGCGGCACATTAGCATGACGCCTGTTTTGTTTGGATCGTAATAATTAGTTCAAGTGGGAACCGGGTTGGCCTGTGATGACACCCACGTTTAAAACAAATTGTAGTTAAATTGAATTTAATTATTTTCTAATTACTTTTTCACGCTTTCTGGGGGAAGCAAAATGGAGCGGCGGTGTGCAAGCAGATAATATTGACTGTCTGAGTTGCCTTAACCCCCTGGGGCCTAGGGGTAGAACACACACTCACTGTCTGGGGCATGATCACACATTTCTTCAAATAGCATAAACTTAATTCATAGCAAATAAATTATTTCTTGTATATTTGTTTTGCCATTACACTCATCTTTATTTTAATGTATATTGTAAATATGTCAGATTTATGCTAAGTTTGTAATTTGCCGTCAAAGTATAGACATTGCAAAATGCAGTTTGGAACCCTTGCAGAAACATTATAAAAGTACATAATAAGCAATGGTGGCAGTTTGTTTTGATTCCAGGAAATCTGATCACCAAAGCCTTGGCTACATGAAGATGACTAAAAGGTGTAGTTGCAACATTCAATTGGATAGATACGTAAGAAAAAGCGAACTCATGTCACTATTTCTGGTCTCCCTCCATTGAATATTGAGGAGCTCTCATGTGTAAGCATGAGCCATTTACACCTGGCTACACCCCCCCTTTTATGGCACTGATGGGAATGTATCTAGATTGCGTTTCACAACTGCGTTGTTCATCAAATTACCATGCGAATGTGATTTCAATACGCGGAAATGCAGCCATTTAGAATGCGACTAGCGATCTTCGCGTGAGGGCGGTACTACACGCCCCCGATGCAGGTAAAACGAAGAAAGGTGACATGGTTTACTTTTTGGCCAATTTAACCTAATTTTAAAAATGTTAATATTTCCGACAATGGACGTTTTGAAAAGACAGATTACGGATTTAGGCAGCATTTTTTCATGATTCTGCATTAAGATTTCAGGGAGATATAAACTTAAATAGATGCAAAAAGTACGCTGAATTGCCGACGATGAACTCGACCCCAGGAGGTTAATAGAAGAGACAAGGAGAGGGAACCCAAAACATACAGGGAGAAACTCCTCACACAGACACAGACAGGGAGAAACTCCTCACACAGACACAGACAGGGAGAAACTCCTCACACAGACACAGACAGGGAGAAACTCCTCAC
>JAODKC010000137.1:26481112-26494758 GCA_026777985.1 Mormyrops attenuatus | reverse complement strand
TATTGGTTTTCTATTATTCTACTACACCTACTAGCAAATAATTTGTCATGTAGAAAAAGGCAGAAAATGAATTTCTAGCAAAAACAGTGATGGATCGGGTGAGTGATGTCGGACTGCTATTATTTTGCACACAACTGTACATGTTTCAAGTCTAAAACTATAAGATCTTAAAGTTATTTTAGATACAAGTTTCTGTTAAGCAAATTTAAAAACAGGAGATTTGCAAGGGAGCTGTAATGAAGCTCGGTTATAACTTATGAGTCACTCACTTTAAGAGTTCTTCAGTAGATAGTTAAATCAATATCTGCAATTAGCAGTCCAGGACTAAACTGAGATGGGATGCCATTTGCCACTAGGTGATGTTTCCTCAGGATAATCATAATGGAAACCTGCCCAGTGGCAATTTCTGCAGTCTCACACTTGTTTGCTGGGTAATGTATAGTTGGACCAAACCCAAGTGAAGTGCAATGATTTTAACTTCCCCATCTGTTGTAATACGGGGTTCCCGCTGATGAATGAGTCCCAGCATCCCATTCTTGCCCTGTTTAATCCACAGCATTTTTTCCACAATTGAAGTTAATCCCCTTAAATGATGAATTTAGTAAGCAAATAAAGGCATGAAAATTTGCTTTTATTGCTATTTTATTGCTAAAATTATATAGCTTCTGTTTTATGGCAAGTGCTTTACATATCTTACATTGTGGCATTTAATTTTATTCTAGTTATTTTCAGATTTTTTTATAAAGGCAATTACAGAGCTTGGTCGGCGGTTTAGTTGGTGTGGGGAATCTGTAAATCATGCTGCTTCTGATTCTGGCTCAGTTTCCCACACAAACAATATTTAATGTACAAGAGCAGGCTGACTGCCGTAACAAGACAGTCGTGAGACATGTTAAATTTAAATGAGCCTATCCCGTAATAATTTTAACAATTTAGTACTTTTGGAAGTCAAAAAAGAACTTTAACTTTGAAGTAACTAGTAGCAATTATTACACAAGCGGCTACAAAGATAAATTAGGCTGCATGCCAATCAGAAGCATGTGTCAGTTATAAAAAAGACGACTGACAATCAGCACTTTGCAGCACGAAGCAACTAATAGAGGTCCTTTTACATTTATGCATTTAGCAGATGCTTTTGTGAAAAGTGAGGCAAATTACACATTACAAACATACAAGCTGTCAAGAAGTCAACTAGGCATAGTTGCAGCTAGGCTGAACTTCCAATGAATGCCCAGGTACAAGTGTAAGCAGTACTGGTGCAGGAGCTACACAACAACTTCTCAGAATTTCAAATAGGTCAAGGAATTGGTGCCCAAAATGCAGTGCAGTTGTCAAAAAAACTGGATCAATTACTTATTGTGTTCAGGGCAGTGGTTGACAACACATAGCTCACAGGGAGCCGATGAATACCCCGCATAAGGATTATTAGAAATCAAATCGATTTTGTTAAGTTCACTTTTTGATTTGTATTTCACTTTGTCTTGAATGCGAAAGGAGAATTGTTGTAACTGTTGCCTGATAGAAATAAACTAAGCCGTAGTGGCTTAAAACAATATTGAAATAGTAAAACTACATGACTAAAAGCAGATATTGATTTGCTGCAACAGAAAGGTAACATGACAAAGGAACAAGAAATGGATTACATGCATATTTCGCAAAGAAAGATACAAAGAAAGTGGAACTGTGCTCCTGTGTTCTTCATTATGGCCTCGAAGGAATGGACTAAAATGGTAAAACACTAAAAGCATAGTCTCTCTTAAAGCACACATATTTCATAATCTTTTCCTGGGTGTTTTTGAGAAGATGACTTAGTAATTATATGCTGCTGGGTGCACTATTTCTGAAATTGCTCAGGACAGGAAAAGCACCGGGATTTTTTCGTTTGTTTTAAATCATTCCTCAAAAAAGGGGATGATTACATGCAACAAAGGCTGCTGATGATATGAAAGTTTTTGATGTGAATCGTTTGTACATCTTCCAGTAAAGTTCTACGTTTATAACTGAGGTGCAACGTCTGGTTGGGTCAGTATAACAGAGAAGTGAAAAAAAGAAAGGTGTGCCGATGTACTTAGAGTCCACTGGCTAGATGAAAGAAATATGAAACAGAAGTGCAGGGGCAAGGAAGGCAGGCTCAGGGTGCTCGATGCAGTAAGAGCTCACCCAAAAAACAGATATGAGTAAGACAGGAGTGTGAGAATTACCCCTGAGTATAAAGGGTAGCAGTGAGGTGCACTAGAACATCTCTTTCATCTGGAACAAGGACACTGGAGCCCACAGTTAGACCCCGAATTTGTGTTTCTACCATTTTGTACTGCAACAAAGTTCAGAATAATCTTTCCACGATGGCGGTTAAGGAAGTTGTATAATATTTTGAAGACTATTTATTGTGTGATGGCCAGTCCTCACACCACAAAGTGTGAAGAGTGACTCAATGGGATGTTCAGCAGTACTGATAAGTTTAAATGCTATTCTGACTGGAATTTCCTATGGTGTTGACATTCTGGTGTGATGAGTCCTCATAATCTATTTGTCAATTTGATTCTCTAGTTCCCTTCTGTCAGTTATATCAGTTGATTTGTGCAATTGTATTAGTGTTGTACCTTATTCCTGGCCACAGCTCTACTCATATAATCTAAATGTCGAGCCTTTATAGGGGGCATGAGGTCAAATAAGAGACAAAGGTGTGATGACTGTTGTAAACTAGGAGATGTGTGTTATCCTCTGCTGCCTTGTATACATACGGCATGCTTTTTTCTCAGCTTAAGAACATAACATGGCTGTTTGAGGCAGGCTGAGCTGCAGTCGTACAAGCAGGGGCAGCAGAGAGATTGCCCAGAAACTCACAGCGTCATATTTGATAGCATACCTGGTAGGTGGAACATGAAAAGCCAACACCTGAAATGAAAACAGAATGGGGTCAAGGAAGGCATCGTAAAAGGCGCCGTGGAAAATCCATTGTTATGGTGTGGCGATTTGCTGCGGCCAAGGGATATGTGTCAAAGCTGCTCGCATTTTGGTTTATCGTCACTCCGTCACGTGTTACAGCTCATGTCTGAGAAATAACTGCCCACACTGAGCGCTTGCTGCTGCTGCATTTCACATGCATCATTTCCTACGGCGTATCAGGCAGCTTAACGCCCTCGCTGTCTGCTTATAGGGAAACACATCAGTCAAGATCAAATATATTAAATAAAATAAAAAACAGCCTTGGAAAAAAAACAACAGTTGCAAAAATATTAGTTATTTGCTAGGTAAGAACTGAGCTTTCTGCTAGGATGGTCTGGCTGGGAGCGGACATGGGATCTCTGAAACCTCTGCAATGCGGCTGCCTTTCAGGCCCATTCTCTGCAGGCTCCCCCACTGCTACATCTATAATGCATTATAGATCCATAGTGCATTCATAATGCCTTATAAACATGGTTATAACTATTTATAAAAAGGCATAGCACGTTATAGGCATGTTTATTATGTATTATGAATGTGCTATGGAGCTATAATGCACAATAATGCTTTTATAATTGTCACGACTCGAACCAGGGAAGCAGGCGAGGAAAGTCATGGATACGATCAAAGGGCTTCATTCACGGGACAACACACGTAACGTTAATGACCGGACTGGGGAAACGAACTGAACGTGGACTTAAATACAAAGAATTACATAACAGTAACAGGACACAGCTGGTGGACACGGGGAATCCACACGACGTTAACGGATGGGCGTGGTCGACGAGGGGGCAGGACGAACGGGGCGTGACAATATTGCAGTACAAGGGGTGGCACAGTGATTCAGTGGTTAGCACTGTCGCCTGACACCTCTGGGACTTGGGTTAAAGTCTCCCCCAGGGTTCCATGTGTGTGGAGTTTGCATGTTCTCCCCGCGCCGTTGTGGGGTTTCCTCTGGGTAGTTTCCCCCACAGTCTGAAAACATGCTAATTGGAGTTACCAAAATTGCCCATAGGTGTCGGTGTGTAAATAAATGGTGTGTGAGTATGCCCTGTGATGGGTTGGCGCCCCATCCTGAGTCGTTCCCCGCCTTGCGCCCATAGGCTCCGGACCCCCCACGACCATGGGTAGGACATACGGTTTCAGAAAATGAATGAATAAATGCAGTACAAAGCATCTTTAATTTTGTAGGTAGCTCCTCTTCAGTGAATTTGAGTTTCTCTGTGCATGTCTGTGTGCGTGCGTGTGTGTGTGTGTCTGTGTGTGTGTGTGGGGGGGGTCTCTTTTCAGTGTCTCACACTAATCACATCAGCACCATGCCCTGTTTAATGCTTATACAGTTTGCTGAGTCATTCCAAAACAGACTGAATTAAAAATTCTGGTTGCTTGGTAACAGCTTAAATTGTCAGAGAGATAAAAATGTAAATGAATCTCAGTTTAATGGTTTTCCGTTACTAGGAAGCCAGTGTAATGACCTATACAGTGCACTACTTGTCGATTGGCTTTGGTTTGTGGTGACTTCTGCTCAGAACGCAGCAAGATCTTCTGTCTTACCCCGCTTTTTCTTAGGTGTTGCATTAAGATTACTTATTTAGCCGCGTATACAGTATGTATCAGTTGTTATTTTCATTACATTGTTCTTTTCTCCAGGAATAATGATACAAATTCACTGTAAAATGAATAAATAAAGCCAACGAATTGCAGCACTATTTTGAATTAAGTGATCATCAATCTATACAATTTTATGATGATTCATGAAATTACAAGGAGAAAATGCATTTTTAATTAATTCCCTTCAAGGACCTGGTTTAACTTCATCTATCATTGATAGATACTTCATATGAAGAAGCATTCAAAAATCATCGACTCCACCGGTGTGTCGGCAGTGAGAAATATATCGTTTGGTCGAGACAGAGACAAAATGTCCTCAAAGCCTCAGGAAAATTCGCCTATGGAAGAAATTCCAGACCATAAAGCTAAAATAGCAATAATTATATAAAGTCATTACCAATCTATGTGATTATATCTTCTTAATTTTTGCCTTGGAAAGGATGCAACGTAGGGCTACAAGAATGATTCCTGGTCTTAGAGGAATGCCTTATGAGGAGAGGTTAGCTGAGCTAAATCTGTTTAGGCTCGAGCAAAGGAGACTAAGGGGGGACATGATCCAGGTATATAAGATTCTAACAGGTCGGGATGCTGTTCAGCTAAATTTCAATATTAGTTTAAATACTAGAACTCGTGGCCATAGCTGGAAATTATTGGGAGAACATTTTAAAATGAATTTGAGAAAACACTTCTTTACACAGTGTGTAGTTAGAGTGTGGAATAGTCTTCCTGTTCAGGTAGTGCAAGCTAAAACCCTGGGTTCCTTTAAATCAGAGCTAGATAAGATTTTAACAGCTTTGAGCTATTAGTTGAGTTCTCCCTGTAACAGTGTGCCCGAGCGGATGGAGTGGCCAGAGCAGAATGACAGACAAATGCCACAGAAGTTTTAAGAAAATAGAGTTCTTTAAATTATTTTTCTTCTTGCCTACCGGTATGTGACCAACTGACATAAAACAATTACAATACAGATTCAAGCCCCAACCCACTTCTGGGACAATACCCACGTTAGATAGGCTCTTAGCAGCACCATCCAATACATTCTCTCACTGCGGAGGCAAAAACCCCGAATGAGCCACGCAAGACCTATTTAAACCACTAGGCAACACCATTGACGGTTTTAAAATCAATCAACGGCTAAACACCTGATTTACCCTTTTAAACCTTTTACCTGAACGAAATACATTTTAGAATCAAATGTACGTCAAAATATCAGGTGACACTTCCTTAATAAAATAACAAAAATTACCATGAATTCCCCCCTGCTCTAATAAGCTCTCCCATCGCGAAGCGCGACGTGAGCACTGAGAAACTTGTCCAACCTACACTCCGGTTTCTTGGAGCGCGCCCGGAAAGCACAGGTAAATCGCTACAAACATTTTAACAAAGTACACTACAGGAAACCAAAGCACACAAATGTTACCTTTGGTGGGCACTAAACGGGACCTTTACATGGCTATGGTTTACCATAAACCTGAATAAATGTTTGATTGGACAATATCATGTTTTAGTGTCTTTCGTTCATGCCCAGTGGAAACCCGCTCATTGAAAGGGACAGACGCGCTGCGCTCTGTCACACTCCCCAAATGAGCTTGACGGGCCAAATGGCCTCCTCTCATTTGTGAATTTCTTGCGTTCTTATGTTCTATTTTGCTTACACACAATTCACATTTTTCTCAAGTATTATCATATATATTTCAAATAACAAATCACAGAATTCTCAAATCTTAGAGAACTTCGTTACAAGCATAATATGCAGCTTGTCGTGCATTAACTCTTACATACTGTCAGCCTGTTTTTAATAAAAGCCCCTGCAAAGCTAAAAAATAATAATAATCATAAGAATCTGGCCTCTTTGGAGTGCAGGTTATGAATCTCATCTTCATTTGTGACTTAATCAGCAAGACAAGGAGGGGTAGTCTGAGAATAAAATTAACGTTTTGTGAAAAAAATTGAAGCACCGCTTCAGAATTCTGCAGTAGAGAGAGCAATGAGGTCATTTATGGAGGAGTTCCACCAGCTGCTATGGCAACCTATGATATCGTATATTATGCTTTGCTATGGTAACCTGCAATTAATTAGGACACACTCAATGGACAATCATGTATTTACATGACCAATTTATTTCGTACTGCTTTACATAATTAGCATTATTGTATGACATGCATCCCTGCAATGCCTAGGAATTGTGGATAGAAAACCGAATGGTTTTCATTTGTGAATGTATCTTTATTTGTGAATGTGTATCTTTAAATCACATAGTCAAGGTGTTAAACAAACAAATTATCCCAGATTTGATCTTTGGTACGACCATGAACACTGAGAGAAACAAAAAACTGTGATGCTAAGTGACATTGTTCTGGCTTCCCAATACCTGGGTCTTTCCTCGACAGCCACCCCAGACAGGCCCCTGGATGGGAGCCGTTAGGTTTCCAGGGTGGGGGGAGGGGGGGCACCAGTGTCTGAGGACACGACACAGCATCCAGGCGCATGGTACCACACCAAAATAACACATAAATTCATGGTCCACTACTTATGCATAGTGACAGATGAAATGAGGACAGTGGGTGGGCTTGCTAACTGCCAATCGCTGCCTGGGAAATAGTTAAGTGACCAAAAGTAGGTGACCCAGCCTGTCAGTGAATGATTGGCAGTATTCACTGCCAGTCGCTGCCTGGTGTAATCTAAAGGGAAAGAGCTAAGTGACCAGTAGTAATATTAATACTATAAATAATCATAAATCAGCCAAACAAGTTTAGTTTAACTTTTTTTAATTACATAAACATTCCCATAATTCTTTTGATGTATCAGAAGCATCACCCAGATCCTAATTTGTAAAACTTAATAAATTAAGTTAGTTAAAAAATAAATTCTCTTTAATTATGCAGTTTGTGGGAAAAAAGCATTGATATTCAGTTTGAGCAACGTTGACAAGTTCTGCCTTAGGCAATGTAGAGGAGCTTTTGTTCCTGCTGCAGTCAGAGCGAAGGCGCCTGCTATTTTCATGTGCAGCTGGGCTAGAGGAGCCATTACCCACTGCATCTCACAAGACATTTTCAAAACTACAAAAACAATGCAATCAAAAATTGAACACATTATTCACTTTTTAGCCAATAAATAAATAAAAAGCTGAAGTCTTAGTGTCTGATAAATAAATATGCAAATCGATGACAGGGACCTCACAAACGATGTACCTGTGCTCCTGCTTGTACACTGTCAATTAACAGGCCCACAGTCTGTGGAGACACCGAGCATCTGCCAGTTATAACGGTGGAAAGCACAGTGTGCTGGTAAGATGTGTGCGTGAGCAGCATAATCATGCCTTCGGGTGTGTGTGAGCTTGGGCAGGCAAGCGGAGAGCAGTCCAGCTGTCTGAAACGAAAGGCTTGATTAATGACCCCTAAAGCTGAGGTCCCAAAGTAAATAGGCGATGTCTTAAGTAATCGTTCCCTGCATTTGTCAAACACAAGTAATGATTGTCTACTCTTTGGGGAGGTTAGGGGTTGCTTTATACCCACTGAGTCCTGGTTAATTTGTAGAGTGCGGCCCTTAATCATCCAATTCCCAACTCTGTTTGCAATTTCTAATTTATTACTAATGGGCAGGGTCTTTATCACGTCTGTATGGAAAGTGAGGTTAGAGATAGCCTTCATTCTTACCAGACCCTACATGCAACTCTAGAGAGGATGTGTTTAATTTGTTGTCTAATCACTAATTGCTAAGCTACTGCTGAATCTCCAGGTGTATATTTCATTTTGGACTTTTCTCGTTTCATGTCATGTCATTGTTATAATGTTGCATTCTGTCAAAGGACAAGCTGTAATCTGTGGTTGTCCAGTACCAAATTTATGCCCTTTTCAAAGAAGAGAAACTGGGAGAATGAAACACAGAAGAAGAGCCCATCCACAGGGGCCTTGTGAAGTCCTGCAGTGTTAGTCACAGTGACATAAACTTGTTTTACTCATTTAGGACTGTGCCGTCCCTCAGCTAAGACCTTGTACTTTAAGAGACTGATCAGATTTTAAATTTCCTTTTTCATTCCTTTTCTTCTTTTTTTTTCCTAAGAACTGTCTCACATTATGAATCATAAACAGCACAACTTTTTATGCACACTCAGGCTCCATGCTTTGGATTTAGTGTGTAAGATTAATGTGTATCATCACACTGCTGGTACTGTATGAGCAATAGGAGTTTTGAATCTCCACTATACTGTAAATGCTGGCTCCTCAGCAGCCAGAAGAATGAGTAGGCAAGCCCTCAGTATTAATACATCATCGATCGGGCCTGCCTTACCTTGCAGATGCTCACCAACAACGTGTCATCCCTCCATATGCTCAGTGGTTTTATTTAGAGACATATTTTATGCAAAGGAGCAATTCTCCTTAGTCCGTGTTACAGAGAAAAGAGAGCAATGCAGTGTTAAGAAAAAGTACAGTATGCATTTCTTGCATAAGGCAGAAAATACACTGCATGCCCATCAATGATTACATTGGTTATTCATTTAACATATACGTAGTGTTGATTGAACATCCTCCTGCAGTTCAAAAATATAAGTTCTACCTTAACCAGCATCTCTAAACTGCCCACAATTGAATGTATGTGAGTGTGTATGTTATGATGGGCTGGTATCCATCCATCCATCCATTCATCCATCCATCCTCCTCCACTCATCAGGGTCCGGCTCGCAGTATCCCATCCAGTGTTTTCCCAGCAAATACAGTACATGCAGCAATTAGCTGCAGTTAACCAGTGTTTGATGACCCCAAACAGAGCAGTACACTGGATTATACTTTATCTTTTGCAGCATGAAATCTGTAAAATCCGTCTTTATTTTTTTTTGTGGTTATGACAGTGTCAACAGTACCTGACCTTTACCTCTAGCTATTATCTGATATTATGTCATTTATTTTGCTCAACGTTTTTGTAAAATTACCGTTTCAGACGGAAACTCACCACTGCATCAAGAGATTATGGTTTATAAAATTTCCTTACTAAAAATGCAGTTTGTATTGATTGTCTTCAGATCAGTAGTGAAATGCATGCCCTCTATTTGTTTTATTGAATTATTAAATATATGTCTTTCATGTATAAGCGGTTCCTTATGGTTATGATTCACACACATTCCTGGTCCATATTTTGAATTCCCACTTATAGCCTGGGGTTGAGTTTGGGGTGCTGTGTATCTATATCGTCTCTGCAGTGGTTTTTGCCCATTTCCCCACTAAAATGTAGTCACAGAAAAATCTCTTTTTATGGCAGAAATCACAAAGCATATTCCAAGGAGTAAATGCAAACTGGGCAGACCGGCGCCACTCCTACTGTATTAGGAGGGATCATCCTGCGTAAGAATGGTGGACACCCCTGAGGGGGCAGGGATTGCGGTGTCTGAGGCACCTGAGGCTCCACACAGACACACACACACACACACACACACACACCATTCATTCATTTTTATGGGCATAACCTAATAATAATCCCTGATAATATACCCTTGTATATTATAAAGTCATGTATGTTTTATGTAAGTATACAAATTATATATTTCATACATATCTTACTTTTGTAAACAATATTTTTAGATTATCTATCGATCTATCTATCTCTATCTATCTATAGCTCACATCTCTGGGACCTGAGTTCAAGTCTCTGTCATAACTCCATGTGTGTGAAATTTGCTTCCACTTTTTATATCCCCTGTATGTCTCTCCTGTTATATTAATTTATCCACCCCTCTATCCATCTTCGAGGGTCACAGCAGGCCTGGAGCCCATTCTAGGCAGTACAGTCATGGCCAAAAGATTTGAGAATGACACAAATCTTGGTTTTCACACAATTTGCTGCTTCATTGTTTGTAAATCGTTTTCTCAGATGTTTCTACGGAACTGAAGTATAATTACAAGCATTTCATAAGTGTCAGATGTTTTTATTGACAATTACATTAGATTTATGCAAAGAATCAATATTTGCAGTGTTGGCCCTTCTTTCTCAAGACCTCTAAAATTCGGCCTGGCATGCTGTCAATCAACTACTGGACCAAATCCTGACTGATGGCAGCCCATTCTTGCATAATCAATGTTTGGAGTTTGTCAGAATTTGTGGGTTTTTGTTTGTCCACCCGCCTCTTGAGGAATTACCAAAAGTCCTCAATGGGATTAAGGTCTGGGGAGTTTCCTGGCCATGGACCCAAAAGCTCGATGTTTTGTTCCCCGAGCCACTTAGTTATCACTTTTGCCTTATGGCACGGTGCTCCATCATGCTGGAAAAGGCATTGTTCATCACCAAACTGTTCTTGGATGGTTAGGAGAAGTTGTTTTCAGAGAATGTTTTGTACAATTCTTTATTCATGGCTGTGTTCTTAGGAAAAAATGTGAGTGAGCCCACTCCCTTGGTTGAGAAGCAACCCCACACATGAATGCGAACAATCTTTTTTCCGGATGCCCCAAACAATCGGAATGGGGATTCATCAGAGTAAATGACTTTACCCCAGTCCTCAGCCGTCCAATCCCTGTACCTTTGCAGAATATCAGTCTGTTCCAGGTGTTTTTCTTCTTTGCTGCCCCTCTTGACACCAGGCCATCCTCCAAAAGTCTTCACCTCACTGTGCGTGCAGATGCACTCACACCTGCCTGCTGCCATTCCTGAGCGACCTCTGCACTGGTGATGCCCCGATCCCGCAGCTGAATCAACTTTAGGAGACGGTCCTGGTGCTTGCTGGACTTTCTTGGGCACCCTGTAGCCTTCTTCACAACATCTGAACCTCTCTTCTTATGATGATCTGATAAATGGTTGATTTAGATACAATCTTACTAGCAGCAGTATCCTTGCCTGTGAAGCCCTTCATGTGTAAAGCAATGATCACTGCAGGTGTTTCCTTGCAGGTAACCATGGTTAACAGGGAAAGAACAATGATTTCAAGCACCACCCTCCTTTTAAAGCATCCAGTCTGCTGTTCTAACTCAATCAGCATGACAGAGTGATCTCCAGCCTTGTCCTCATCAACACTCTCACCTGTGTTACCGAGAGAATCACTGAAATGATGTCAGCAGGTCCTTTTGAGGCAGGGCTGAAATGCAGTGGAAATGGGTTTTTGGGGATTAAGTCCATTTTAATGGCAAATAGGGGTTTTTCAATTAATCTTATCACTCTTCATAACATTATGGATTATATGCAAATTGCCATCATAAAAACTGAGGCAGCAGACTTAAAATCAAAATTAATATTTGTGTCATTCTCAAATCTTTTGACCATGGCTGTACAGGGACCAGGGCAGGGATGCACCTTGGATTCATTTCTCTTTCTGTTATATGAGCAGCACCAGCTTTTGCTTCTTAAGTCACTACCTGACACTACCTGAAGGTGTTACACATATTTTTATCCTGCGGCATGTTCTTCTTCAGTCCCTTTGATGGCTGTAACACTGCCTTCCAGGCAAATACGTTCTCTTTGAGCTTGTTATGTGTCCATTGGGGGCCTATAGCCTGTTTACGATCGACTGCAGTGCAGAAAGATCCCAGCAAAGTCAGCATGTGAATAGGAGGCTGACGCCGGGATCTGCCAGAATGCGTGACCGCTCTGATGTTCCGGGCTGGGATGGCTGGGCCTTGTGGGCGGAGCCGGCTTATTATCGCTCTGCTAGGAAAGGGGATCAAGCAGAAAACACAGCTCTTTCGACAAGCGGGGAAATGTCGGCTCTGTTCCCTCTCACTCTGCAGTGTAAAGGGAGGCTGTTTCACATCATTAATAATTAGCCCCGGACTGAGGGACTGGGGGGGTTGGGTACTGACTGCGCTACACCCCTGAAATAATCACACACACCCCTGTCTCGTAGAAACACGTTGAACAGACCTTGATGTCTTACATACAGAAAATGATCGTCAATTAGTATAAAACAACCGGTTCACTCAAGATCACTGTCTCTGTGAGGTGATTACTGACACCAACTCAAATTTCTGGCCAAGCTAGGTTTCATTTGCCATAATCATGCATTGCATATTTTCTCACCTGTAGAAGTCCCACTACTTATAAAATTAACCCAATTCATAAATAACTATAAGTGTCGTACTGCAAGCTTGTTGCTAAATTGGACTCACACCAGACTGAGGTCACTCACTTCCTGGAGAATAAAGCCAGTATGGCATAACCTCCTGTAGTTTACTGATTTAGTACAATACCCTGCACTTAACTTTGTCCTGTTCTGTCTGAACATGGCACGATTATTCTAGAGGCAGAAAATAATGTTAACAATAAAAACACATGATATGTGTGACACATGTTTACGGCTAAGGGCACGATGGGTCGTTACACCCCGAGGGCTGCGGGTTTGAGCCCCATCCGTGCCAGTTTGCTCAGCGCTGGCATCCTCTGCATACTGTGTGTGCGTGAGTGTGTGCCCTGGGCAATCCCAACTCGCCATGACTCTCAGGATGTGCTGATATGACTGACAGGTGGATGCTTATGTCTTTAAATTTGCTGAAATCTGTAATGGGAACAGAAAGGCATTTAGTCAAAGAAAAGGATTTCAAGCCACAATAATGTAAAAGAAAATCCATATCCAAAGTAATTGTTTTGCATGTGCTTGGAACAGAGCCTAGAGATACCTTTAAAATACATTTGTGAAACGTATTTGTGTACATCAAAATATTTTAAGAAATATATGACGTAATGATTTGTCATAATGGGGGTGGCTCAGTGGTTAGCACTGTTGCCTCATACCTCTGGGACTGGGTTCAAGTGTCCGCCATGGCTCCATGCGACACACCCCACCGGCGGACCGGCAGCTGCCCCCGACCAATACCCGGATTCCACGTCGGATAAAAGCCCAACAACAGCCGTAGGTATTGTTGATGCAAAGAGACATACTGAGCATTCATTTCCCTGTCTCCCGTCCAGCTCCGTTCCACCATGCTTGTCCTGCCCAACTCTCCCTGCAACCCGTGTCAATCTCACTCCACGTGGAGTTTGCATGTTCTCCCTGTGTTGTTGTGGGGTTTCCTCTGGTTGGGGGGGCGCCCCCCCGGGCCGCGGGGGGGGGGGGGGGGGCTGGGGGGGCCGGGGTTCCCGGGGGTGGGCGTGTGGGGGGGGCGGGGGGGGGGGTGGAG
>JAODKC010000137.1:26443522-26463798 GCA_026777985.1 Mormyrops attenuatus | reverse complement strand
GTCCCCTGCCTTGTGCCCTGTGATGCACTGGGATCCCGTCCAGGGTGTCCCCTGCCTTGTGCCCTGTGATGCACTGGCATCTTGTTCAGGGTGTCCCCTGCCTTGTGTCATGTCATGAACTGGCATCTTGTTCAGGCTGTCCCCCAGCCTTATGTCCTCTGCTGTCTAGCATGGGCTCCAGCCCCCCCGTTGCCCTGTTTAAGTAAGATGAATCTCCAGCAGATCTAACAATTATTCTAAATACAGTTTTAGGGGCATGTTTGTTTGGTCCTCATAGCGTAGGTCTCTGTCAACATGGTCAAAGTAAACAAAGATTAAAGTTTAGTGACAAATTAGCCGGTATATGGTTTGAAGCCTCACCTACACTGGCAGAGATTACCGTCACAAGGGTTCACCAATTCCAGTCCTAGATGGCCAGTCTGCAATACAGTTTGCAGATTAACCTGCTCAGGCACAGCTACTAAACTTGCCAATTAGGTGGGGAGCTGAGTAAGGTCTGTGGTGCAGGCTGGCTCTCCTGGACCGGAACCGGTGAACCCTGCTGTAAAGTCGGGGTCACTGGCTGCTTTAATGCCAAGAGGGTGAGATTCGTTGGATTTGTGTTGAGCCTTTTTTCAATTTGGGGTCGAGGACATCTTTCAACCAGTAATGATCAACATTCTCTGCAAATCAGAAAACCAGAGTGATGATTATTGACTGAAGATTAGCAATGGAAATACGTTTCAGAGTCTCATTAAAATGTTAAGCAGGTATGTTGACTCTGCACATTTACGAATGCAGAAAAACATACTCTTTCACTAGTGTCAGTCTTAACGCTCACTTTTTTGTTCCAGTTACGATTTGCATTGTACTAACACTACAATAGTTAACTTGCAGTGCACCCGTGCATGCAAGGCCAGGCTGGGCATTGCAGCCACACCTACCACCAAAGCCCCAGTCCTGGGACTCTGACCCTTCCTGCAGATTGCTCTTTGCCTGTGATTGACTGATTCCCCGCCCCACCCCCACTTGTATCTCCCTCACAGCTATGGAGGAGACCGGAACTTGCTGGTGTGTGTGAGGTCCCTGTCACTTTAGCTCCTCTCACTTTCCATCCGTGCCACAAGTGAATAGCGCTTCTATACTACAAAGTGTCCTTCAAAAGCATAAAGCAATAAAAATATCTGTAGGAAAAAAAAACTAATGATTCTAAGGCAATGTCACATTTCTGAATAACTGTATATGAGACATGACCTCAAACCATATTCATGGTAACCGCCATAGTCCTGGTGACCATAAATGTGTCGGCATGTTAAGTACTGTAAGACCCCAGGTGCAGGAGAGTATGCAATCACAGTGTAATAATAAATGATTCTGATAATATCGACCTCCGTGGCTTTGATCTGCATAGGTCACATACCTGATGAATGATGAATACAGAAGGTGCATCTGGTTGCATCTATCAAGTTTCATTTCAACATGAAACAAATAAAACTGAGCATATCCCATGAAATAAGTTATGAAATGAGCACATGACTGTCAATAACACAGACCATTCCAAAGTTGGATTTTTCTCTGCCTGCACATTCACATTCAAGCGCTTCATTTGTTGTTATTTTATATGGCCTATTGATGCAACTTTACAGCTTATTAGGGAAAATGGTGGTGTAGTAGCAATTAAAAAGGGATTAGGGTAATTTTATTCATTAATACACTATGTAGTAAATGAATAAACAACCAGTCTATCCAGTTAGTTCTTCATATTTCTCTGATGCTACAAAAAGGTATGATGATTAAAACATTTGAATTTCATAAACCACTTCTCCGAATAATAAACTGTATCTGATGCACATTTGTGCTACAGTAACCTCACCTTAAAGGAAGTGAACTGGACCAAAAAAAAAGCTTATTATGAAACAAGTTGTTTAATTAGCTCACAAAATAGTGAGCTATTAACATTTATTGAAAAAGGTGCACTATGTGTGATGCAAATGCTTGCAAAATGCAACATGGGAGCTTTAAATAATGGGCTGGCTGACACTCTGTGGGTCTCTTCTCTCAATAGGCTGTTTCTTTCAGCTCCAAACTCAACATTGACTTCCTAAGGCCTCAGCCAATAGGAGAGGGCCTTTCAAATAAACAGGGCTGCCCACCAGAGGCCAGCGAAGAACTGGGTGGCTTCTTCACAGGACCTCAGAGGGACTTTGATTCTTGAATGCCTTGTAACCAGTCATCCATATGTTTTCTGTAACTGCTTGTCCCATTCAGGGTTGTGGGGGGGGTCCAGAGCCTATGGTCATAAGGCAGGGATCAGCCCAGAATGGGGTGCCAACACATTCACACACACTGTTCACCATCATTCAATTAACCTCAGCATGTTTTTGGGCTGCAGGGGGAGAGGGAGATGGGGTATTTGGAGGAAACTCCAGAATGATACAGGGAGAACATGCAAACTCCACACACCCATGGTGGACTTGAACCCTGGTCCCAGAAGTATGAGGCGACAGTGCAAACCACTGTTTCACCATGCTGCCCCTCCGCCAGCTCACTTCATGACAAAGCAAACACACTGAGCAAACTATAAAGTACAATCAGCTTTCCAGAGAGCTGAATGTGGTGCTTTATGGAACTTATGGAAGTTTAGTTTCATAAGATTTGTAATATTTGCATCTTGGGTCGGTAATCTGAACAGGTCTTTTGCTCCCATTTGGAATTTTTGAAGTGTTGGAAGATGCTTCCTAAAAAGGAATGATTGAATCACTGATAACTTCTGAAGAGAGTACTGTTTTTTCCCATTTATTTGCACAAACAATGTAGAATACTGTAATTACAAATATGCATGACTAGGACACCTAGTGGCCAAAAAGATCTGTTGTGTTTTGCTGAATTTTGAATCTATGGATATTGTATTTATTTTTTATATTCCTTGTTCCCTTCTTTTCCTCTTATTTTTCCTTTTCTGTCTCTGTCAGATTAAACTTGTCAGCATTCTTATCTACATGACTCTGGAGAGATATTTCATAGTTGGGGCCTTTCCTTGTAACAGTGTGGATGTGTGCCAGACTATTTTAACAAAGCATAGCAAATGGTCATTGCCAAATCCACCAGAGGACATAAAGCAGGCTGTAGATGCCTCCTAACTCTAAGTAAACATAACCATAGTATGCTAGTGCTAATGATGGGCAAACAAAGCACAAAAATCCAAATTTGAGGTGGGGAATAATGCTGACACTCAGCAAACGGAAACTTATGATGCTGTGTAGTTTGAAAAGCCAGGGAGAAAAAAAAAATCACTGTACTTAAAGGGCTTGAGCGTCCCAGATGAATGGCTAGTCTCTCCCGAGCGCATCAGTGAAAATGGTGTCTCATAATTGACTGCCACTCGAAACACCTGATGTGATATGTGAGAGATAAAAAACGGCATGTGGACAGATCCCTTTCTATCAGCATGGCTTAAAGTTCTCCTGATGCCTAGGGAGAGCTTTGCCGTGATTACAGTCCCACTCTTGACCAGTGAGCCATAAACATTCTAGACCTTTATCTGCATATAAAAGGTAATCGGGACAATAGGCAATAGACATAATTACACTTTATTCTATAGTCACCCTTTTGAATAATGCTTTAAATAGTACAATACTACATGTACATATGTAAATCACACTGTGCTCCTTTGATACTCCAGCAGATCTTAGCTAAATATTTTTTCCAGTACAACAGAGCTGCTACAGTTGCATTTGCATTGATTTCTGCAGCAGACACTTTTTGCGATTGACCACGCGGGACCTGCAGTGGGGCTCTCACCCGCCTGCCGGCGCCGATCCTTAACCTACCATCTGGGCATAAAGACAAGGAGCACTGCTAGTGTGCTAGTGTGCTTACAGTGTCTCCTCAGAGGAGAGGGTCTGTGGGCGTCTAAATATTCATTTTTAAAGACCAGTCACTGCAAATTGCACTTCAAGCTGTAAAATGTAAAAGATAAACTTAATAAAACACACATAGTCTAACCAAAGCATTGAACTGCTGGTTTAACTTAAAACTAGAAGCGCCGAGCGCCGGTCATTTAGAAGTATAGAGCTAGCACAGAGACCAGGGCAGTGGAAGACCCTGTATAGGATACACCATGGGTGTAGATTTGGGCATGGACAGTAAGGCCATATGTCTACCAATACTGTGTGTGTTTAGGGGGGCGGGAGGTTCACGGCTGATGTGGTCCCTGCTAATGTTGAAACCAAACCTACATACAAATCCAATGACATACTGTGGCCAATCCAGAGGCAGAAATGCACCTGGCATCATGTCTTTGAACTGCAGCAACAATGAGAATAGTGGAGGAAAGCCGCACACCATGGGGAGCCTGTGCAATCTGCATACACAGAGTGGGGGCGGCATTTGGATCCCCAGCCCTATGAGGTACAGTGATTCCCAGTGAGCCATCATGCTGCACTGCTACTGGAAATTGAATACTGACAGGCTGTGCGAAGGAATTTCATACTGTCTTTTTTTAAGGTAATTAGAAAACTGCTTGGTGGTAATTACCTTAAAGAATGGGTCTGATGCTAGTTGTGCTTGGACAGTAAACAGGCAGAGTCTTAATTCTCTCTTTTATGCTAAGAAATTAGATTACTGTCCAGCTCGCTGCTGCACAATGGAGATACATAAAGGGAGACCTCTTTATCAGAAAAATACTGAAAACAAACAAACAAATGCGGCATTTCAATAAATCCCAGCCTGATGGATTTCTTCGAGATTCTCCATTTCTGACGAAAACCGTAAAAATGTAACTGAATCATACTATTTTGATCTGAGTACCTTCTTGAATAATAACTAGCAAGTGAGTCAGTTCCCAGTCTTTTCCGAAACTATCAATGTTTTCTTACCCAGATTGTCAAATAGCATAAAAATGTGCTGAGCACAAATATGACTTCTGCAGTAATAGCCCTGTCACTACCTATGAGCAACGACACAGTCCACAAAATGAAGAGAATGTAAAACTTCTCTCTCTCTGTCACTCTTTCAAACATTCACAAACACACATACACACACAGAGAGAAATCCACAAATTAATCCAAAATGTTTGGATATCCCTGCCTGAAGGACATAAGACATAAGCCACATTTTTTAAATTAGTTTGCTTTTTGTTTATGTCGTAGAGGAATGTGCTGTGTGACAGCCTTCACATCACGTCCTTTGAAGGATATTATTAAACACACCCCAGGGAAGCATCTTAGAATCACCTATGTAACGCTTCAGGGCTACATTCATTCTGTTATTTGCATTATATTCATACTGGAAAAAGCCAGCGCCATAAAACAAACAGATCCCAGTTTCATGTGGAAGAGAAGAAAGCAGAGTTTTAGGGATAATATTTTATCAGTTGCTTGGCATCTTATGTTCTTTAAATTAAAATAAGGAACAAATCACATGAAATCCAAGCGGAAGACTGGAGGTCTAATTAAACTGCTGTCATTTGAGGTATCACCTGACACCTCGAGGTATCATTTTAATCCTCAAAGAAAGCCTGGAATTTGGAAGACAGCCTGAAAAATCACCACCGTTGTGGCGGCTCTCCCACCCGTCACTGTACACCAGAACTGCACGAATGCCAAGGCCTTTCCAGCTGGGGAGACGAAACTCACTCTGCAGAGCCGGTCATTCGTCATCGTGCAGCCCCACTGAACAAGGTATAAAAACAAAAATATGGCTGGAAGTAGTTCAGCTTATTTATTTGATTTGATAAGTATAATATAGTCCTGGTGAGTTACTGAAGTGATATTGATGTGATAATATATGCTTTCAGTTCTCCCTTGTAGCTACATTCTAACAGCCAGCATGTTTTCACACTCATTATCATCCCTGTTGGTCTGTCACGGCCAATGCATAATCAATCCCGTCAGTGCCTCAGGTAGTTATTAGCTATGTCACTCAAGAATAACCCCCCATGTGTCAGTCCAGCCTATCCCCCCCCCATCTGACCTTATGCTGCAGCTTTGCACATACTCATTCTGTCAGCCAATCATATTGCGGTTGATAAGATGCATTTTACAACCAGTTTAGCCTGGCTTCGAACTGGTTTGCTGTTAATTAACCATTGACCTACATCTATTCCATGTGAGATTGGTCCCTGTCCAAAATGAAGTCAGATTAGAGAATTAAGTAAGCATAGTGACTAAGCATAGTCTGCTTTCTTTCAGATTTTGAGTTTCTCTCTCTTGTCATATTTGCTGACTGTGTGCCCTCACTAGGTTAGCTGGTACAAACTGATATTACTGTACTTCAGTGTTACTCAAATTGATCCTTGGGGATCCACAGACAGTACACATTTTTGCTCCTTCCCAGCTCCCAGGAGGGAGCAAAAATGTGGAACAGATTAGGAAACAGTACTGTATATGGAATCTGAATATGAATATTGAAAACATGTGCAGAGAGATTTGAAGCTTTAGGACATAAACTGACTCTGTGCTTTGGTCTATTCAACGCAACAATGTTTTGCATTGCTACTTAGCAAATTTCATTTTCATATATTAGAAATATTGAATTAGATTATTAGCCGTTATTCATAATTGTGATTTGTTTGCCTTCAGCCAAGGGTACCATGTGAACTCGTCATCATTCTTTCATATAGTCAATTATAAGCATCAGCCACCAAATTTCGCACAAACAATGTAAATTACAACTTGGAGAAATCAAATGCTGTATTTAATTTGTTTTTTTTGCAAATAATTTTATATGAATCAGAACAGAGCAGAGCAGTATCTGTGCCTGATATTTCTTGTAAGCAAAACAACATATGAAAAAGTTGTACTAGTTGTGTTAGATACTGTATGTCGTTTTGCCATGGTGCTGAAAAAAATCTGTGATAAATATTAATGAGGAAGGAACTTGTATCTGTAATTTAACAGCAATGTCAGGCATCTGCTGACTATACAAAGCACACAGATGCAGCCCTACACTATGGGCAACTTTAACCTTGCTCCATGTCTTTGGAATGAAGAGAACAATCTGGAATCCTAAACGACGTGGGGAAAAGACACAAACAGGGCAACACACAGAGCCATCATCAGAGCTGTACATTAGCTGCTCCCATTGTGTTTCATATATAATCTAAACTTTCAATGGCCTGTGACTGTGAGAATAGCTCTTCTGCCTGGGATTTTCACCTGAATAATAACACTGTCACTCTACCTCACAAGCTTTTCTACTAAATTGGTAACCAAGAGCCTGAAATGTCTTCGGCTAAAAGAAACACTGAACTGAATCTGGTTTGAAATTCATAAACTCCACTGCTGTTAATGCTCAACAAAGACAATCCGAGCAGTGAAATGTGATAACGGATTGAGCTAATTGAGCAAACGGATTATAACTGACTGCTCTGTACACTGGTAGTGCCCTTGCCTGTACAAAATAGAGAAAAGAGCAGGCAAATTCACTTTAACAATTTACTTAAAAGCTGACAAGCCTGAGGGCACATGGAGCAGAGAGGTGATAAACCTGAAGCAGTTGCCGCCACATTGCAGGATAAAGTCACAGGGGAATCCACTGAGCTTACTTAGCTAAACTTGTCTTGACCTTAATGAAGGTATGCTCAAAAGCATCCAAGATCCTTGTTAGATTTTGCAAAGCTTTGTTATGCAGGAAGTTTTCAGCCAAAATGTAAATCCTTGATCCAGGCATTTGTTTTTGCAAAAGCACATTTACGCCAATTAATCTGAATGCCCCCTAAATAAATAAAAGCCTTTCATTTTGAAAATTTAAAGGTTCGCTTCTATCCAAATGCTAAATGCATTGCTTTCTCGATGAATGCCAAGGCTTAATGCATAATGTAATGACTTTGTAATGTTCTGCATCGATCTGCAGTGAGGATTGCACTGTGTGTTATTATGTGATCATGCAGGGCTGCTATCAGCCGCTGCTGAATCACATTTAGCCTGCAGACACGGGAGCGGGGGGTCAGGGGGTCGCTACCTCTGCAGCGATGAGGCCACGCCCACTGACAATTCCCATCGAACATTTCTCTCGCCTGTAGTGCTTGGCAGTGTTGATGTGTTGCATAGGGAAGCAGTTTTCTACCTCCTTGGTCTGTAATAGACTGGGCTGGATGAAAAGTACCATGGGCTAAATTCTATCTGTCCTGGTAACACAAAACCTAAATGTAAATTCTTTTACAATACAAGAAATACATACCTATGCTAGTAATACATGATATTCTGTCACAGAGTCCTTTCTGACTTTTCTCACCTTCTACACGCCCCCTAATCCATCTTCTTTCTCTTTTTTTGATGAGTTTCCCAGTGACTCTCCAATCTGATTGTCACTATTGATTAATGCTGGATTACAGGACAATTCAACATAAGAGCTCGACCTCTGCACATATATTTACACAATTTATTAAAATGTACTTTCATCAGTTCTTCCTGTCCAAAAGTTAATTTGTCCAACTCGTTACTGTAATCATGTTCCAGAGTTTGTATGGCCCCGTGAAATTAATGTTCACTGTTTTTACCTCCAGAATAACCCTGTTAAATAAAATTGCATTATCACAACGAGACTGTAACTGATTTTCCCTGTGATATCAGAAAAACACAAACACACTTTCACAGTTTTATTGCCACAACTGTAACAATCCTTACAGATACAGCCTCAGACGACTTCAACAAGAGCAATAAAGCCCTTACTTGAATGTCTCATAAAGCCGTATTGCAAGTGACTGACAAATAAAATAAATATCATAACTGTATTTGCGTGTTAAAGTGGGATCAGCAATCAAATAACAGATTCTGAAATCTGACAATAAAGTAATACTAGATATTTCTGATATCACCTGATCTTTATATGAAGCACTACTGAAGAAGTCTAACCTTAATTCTGCAGATATATCCGTGTGCAGTCACATCTGAAGCCTGCCTTATTCTGCATTTTTTGATGTTTTGCGCTGCAGTTGTGCTGTCATGCCTATGAAATTTTTCAGTCTGAGTTTAGATAGTAGCATTGCAAAAAAAATGGACCCGTCATACTGCCTTCCTCTCATAGCAAGCCTATTTCCATTTTTAGTTTCATCATTCTGAATTGATTCTAAGGATCACCATATTCCCCTTAGAATCACTATAAAATATTTTCTTCCCCATCTAATCACCATTCTCAATAGCACCACATGATAACTATATATTAGAGCATATAATGAGCCCTCCAGATACATTGCTACTGGTATTTTCAGCAAGGACTGTCTACAGCTAACAAGTAAGGCTATGCACTTTTATCATAACACACTGTAATTGCACATCTTTTACTACTGGCATCTTAACTTGCCGGCCTCCTGCAGTCATACTCTCTCATTCGGTCACTTAGGTCCTCCGATCAGATGTACTTCATCATAGACTAAAGCTCAGGTGTGTTTGGGCTTACGCAAAGGCCGTACCCAGGCTCTGAAATAGCCCACATAATTTCAGCACAATAAAGTTAATCTTAATCTTATTTTATTTATTTCGGCTTCATTAATCTTTTTCGTTCGCATTCCTATTTATTTCACTTTGTTTTGTTTGATTTTGTACACCACTTTCGGTGACCCTTGTTATTTTCAATGTGCCTTATAAATAAATGTTTATTTTATTTAAATAATTACAATATGTATTTTTTTCCTTAAACACCTGAAGACGGTCACATTGCATTTGAGCAGTTTTCCTGGTGGGCCCTGTGCTCAGCAACACGTACAGGCAAGAAAGGGACTAATGATAAGGTGTGTTTTTGCTGATGTTTGTCAGCAGATTTATATGTACTCAAAACTGAGCCACTGGTACTGGCCTTCCAATGTATCTTATTTATGAAAGTTATTTTGCATTACTCCAAAGACTACATAGATATTGCTCACCGCTGATGTTTATGCGTGTCATGCACAAGAGAACAATCTGTTTACAAAATTATTTAGCTCTGAATCATTAAAATTGAAAATAATCAGAAAAGTGATATTGTCATCTGAGTCATTACATCATAATGATCCTTATGATTTTTTATTTATTAATTTTTCCATGGCAATCAGTTACAGGTGATTCTAGGCATTTAATCAGTCTCTATGCACACTGCCTTACTGAATGAGTAATTTATGGAAGAATATGGAATCATCTCTTTTATGTTAGTTTTTTTTTTTGATTAACAGGCAGGGCAACTGTTGTGAAGCAAAAGCCAGATTTGTTTTTATCCTTGGGGGTTTATTTGACATACCGGTATAGTGGGTCCAGACAAGATGTTAATGAGGCTGCTAAAACAGTTCTGACTTTCAAGCACAAACACATGGGCAATGAATCTCATCTCACCCAGCAATCCTGCAGCTCTGAGATGTAGGACTGAGGTAGCCTCAGTATTGTAGTAGAGAGGGCGGGTGGTATGGCTCCCTGTTCCCTCCACCTGCGAGCAGTAACAGAGACTGACGTCTCATTTCCAATTTCATGATGAGCAAGAAAAGGTAGTCAATGACTCACTACCAGGGTAATCAATGACTCACTACCAGGGTAATCAATGACTCACTACCAAGGTAATCAATGACTCACTACCAGGGTAGTCAATGACTCACTACCAGGGTAGTCAATGACTCACTACCAGGGTAGTCAATGACTCACTACCAGGGTAATCAATGACTCACTACCAGGGTAATCAATGACTCACTACTTATAGACAAAACTAGGAAAGTTCAGAATTCGCAAAACTGGGTGGTCAAACATATAGTCTTTGATTATTCAATTTTCATTAACATTACTAAATGACATTTAATAGTCATCACAGGAAAGTAATTTTATTCAGAAGGAAATTCCCTTCTATATTTCGGCGGCATTATACAATGAGCCTCTCTGGCTAAAATGAGATTATTATTACAAAGTAGCAGTAAATTTTTAAACGTTTATTTTTCTCTTGTATTTATGTCTTAACTCATTATTAGCTGTATTTTGTTTTAGACTTATCTGATTATTTATTGCTAGTACAGTAATTTCATTTTGTGTTTTATGTTTGTTTTATGTAAAGCACTTTGGTTACAACACTTCTGCTGTTGTCTTAAATGTGCAATATAAATAAATTGACATTGACATTTTTATGAAAGTGAATACGAAAGTTCAAACAAAGAGACCTAAAGAATGCAAGCAGATCCAATCACATCGATCAGGGGTTTATATAAGGAGCAAGTCTAACCCACTTCTTTGCCGTTACAGCTATTCGGTTCGACCTCCTCCTCCCCTCCACCACCTTCGGCTCCCCGTCCTGGTCCTGGGTCGGCTCCTTCACCTCCTGCCTGGTCCGGGGTTGGCTCCTTCGCCTCCTGCCTGGTCGCCCGGCCAGATTTGTTGTCATCTGAGGCGATGGAACCGACGACCAAGAGACGGGCTTCGCCAAACCAACGTTCTCATATTTATTTACATTGTTTAATCAAATAAACACTCGTGTCATCTATCCATTGAGGTCTCCTTGGTTGAACTCAGTTTGTAGGATTATTCAGAACAAGATGGTTACTGTTATGATATACACTGTTCTACGTAAACAACATAGTTTTATACTCATGGAAAGTCAGGGCAATAAGATTTACCATATGAAATGTAATATAACAATTGCAATATAACTTAAAAATGTATTATGAAAATGTAACAGTCCAAGTTTATTTCATTTCATCGGACTGTATTTCTGCGTATCGGTGAATTTCCCCAGTTCCTTAACCAATCAGAGCTTTTTCTTGCCTTACGCATAGTAAAAATAACATGCAGCACTCTCAGCTTCATAACTGCGTGAGAGGATTATTCGTTTTGAGATGGCTTTTTGGAGCTTGACCGTCAAGTCTTGTTGACACTGATAGAATTTTTTTTGTAGCCAGACAAAAGCTATAAAGCTGGATTTGTAAAATTTACAAAGCATGATCATTATGCTCCTGCTTATGAAGGTCTGCCATTACTTTTTAATATGGAATGTTTAATTACCGTCACATTATTGTTCATTAGGCTTAAATGTATTATAGATGGTACTGTGACCTGGAGAGGGACTGATCTGTCCGAATGAGTTCTATTTGCCTGAGGCTGGCGAGTGCAGCCCAGTGCTTAATGCAGCTAGTTAATGAAGCTCTGTTGACAACAGTCAACAAGGAGGATGAAGACTTTTAAAAGGACACAGCTGATATAATGACTGCAAAGAAAGACAGAGGTGGCCCAGTTACAATTATGGCTGCCTCTCTACCATTATGCTGTCTGTTTTTTAGTTATGCCTTTTCCTGTTGATTAATTTTTTTGCATTCCAATGGTAACAAATAAATCGTTAACATTTCTATGATAGTCCACATTGGAAACCTTCAATAGAACACTACAAGCACTGCATTATTTACCTCCTATACCATGCCGGGTACATAGTGTTTTGTTCAGAATGAGTAGTCTAGATCTATTTAAAGTACTGTGTGCCTGGAGATTCCCATATTGGCAGATAAATTAAGGGAAGCAACACCTTTTCCGCTGCTCTATTAAGACTAAAGAAGCAAGATTGTGACCTTAAAAACAGGAACCACCAGACCAAAGTCTAATATCTAATAAATCAGTTACTGGGTAGTTTCTATAATATTGTTAGCTATCCGAATGTAACAGTCGAATAAGAGATGAGTCCAAGGGTAGTATCTTTTATTTCCAGAATCAGAATCCAAAAGCTGTCATCAGACACAAGCTGTAGATAGTCGGGCAGATACTGTATAGGTAAACAGAGAAAGTCAAATCTTGATCTGTAGCCCAAAGGCAAGCAGAATCTCACAAAGTCAACAAGAGCAGCTCAGGAAAATCTCCAAATCACAAGATGAAGAGTCGGAAATGCAGAACAAACAGAGCAGAAGTCATACACAGTAGCAGGGAACCCACAAAAGACACACTCAGTGTTGCGAAACACTCAATACTACAAGGAGTTTACTGAAAACCAAGAATTTTTAATCCATGCCAGTTGCGAAGGTTCAGCCTGGCTTCAAACTGGTTTGCTATTAATTAACCATTAACCTGCAGCTGGAATTCCACATGAGATTGATTCCTGTCCAGAATGGAGTGATAAACCACTAAGAACCATCATTAACTGTTGGTCTTCTTTCTTGGACACTCTGCTTCCTGGAATATGCTGCAGCCTCACCATGGTCCTGTGTTGGATAAAGGGTTATGGATGCATGGTTGGAGGGATGACATAAGGGTGGGAACCCTCTAGCTAGTGATACCACTCATCAGATGCAAGCTTAATGGCTAGTAACTCTCTATTCTCAACTGTTGGATGCTGCTGGTAACAATGAGGAAAAAGTATAAGGGTGCATCATATTGTCTTGTTCAGACCAGTGAAACACAGCACAGAAATTACATAGCAAACAAAGGTGATCTGAGACAAATGAAATTCACACTTCTCAAGCTTGACAGAGAGATGGTTTTTATTGAGCCTCTGGAGAACCTGACAGAGATGTAGGATGTGCTCATGCAAAGTGATAGTGGAGATCAATACATCATCCAGGTAGACAAAAGCAAATCGATTCACCATCTCACAAAGAACATAATTGGCAGAATGCAGGAGTGTTTACTAGTGTAAAATGCATTACTTCGTAATTTTAATGGCCACTAGGGACATTAAAAGCTCTGCTCCACTCAACTCCCTCTCTTATGTGAATCAAATTGTGTGCACTTTACAGATCAAGCTTTAAAAAAGGATGACTTTCCACACATTCTTGTATGCAAAGTGGAAATGGATAATGAGTCTCAATACTGATTTTACTGGGACTATGGTAGTCTATATACTGTAAGGATAAAGGTGACCATCCTTCTTGTCTACAAAGAAAAAACTATCGGCAGCAAGTGAGGTTGACCGGGACATAAACCCAATCTCAAGGGTATCCCATATACTCTTTCATAGCCATAAATTCAGAAGCAGACAGGGAATACAAGGAAACACTAGAGTGAATTATTCCAGGAGTAGCACTGGCACTGTCAGTTAATAGAATAGTTCACTCAAGTCTTCACACTCAGGAGGCATGTGTAACAAATCAAGAGAGGATTCTAAAAATGCAGGTGTGGAACTCACCTGTTTACCTGAGGCAGCCATTGTCCTGCAAATTGCTTCAACTGGGGACAAGAAAGGATTGATGGCCCAAGTGCAACTACAGTAGGACCCTTAACAGGCCAGCAATATACAGTAGTTGTTCAGAACTGTGGATTGTGAAGCTGCAAGTAGGGATAACCAAGGATTACAGGATCCTAGGATGACTTAATAAGATACTTTACACATAGCTTTCACATGATACCCCCAATAACTAAAGAGATTTGATTCAATGCTTTCTAGATCCAGGGTCTATAGGCTTGCCATGTGAAGCTTCAAACGACTGCGTGGGAATACAAACTCTCTGCTGCAGCCTAATGTCAAGAACAATATCAGCTGCACTAGAATTCACAAATGCTTCATTTTATAAAATCTGCTTGACTGGAGCCCTAGTCTCTACTTGCAATCTAACCCTTGACCTCCTCAGACAGACCATAATGGAAGGAAGAAGAGCCTCTCAATTCCATCTATTTTCAGCCAGCAATGTTTGTTACTCTATGGCGTAGCCTACCACTGATCTGGACCCCTGTCTACTGACTACCCAATGAATGGTTAAACATATGCCATGAGACTTAAAGTCATTAGGCTGGTATACATCAGAGAGCTCTGACTCCAAAACACTGTGATGTACTCGAGAGCACAGTCAGAGAGCATAGTGATCACATATGCAGTTCCAGACTTCAGGCTGAAGTTAAAATTTAAGGCAGCAATAGGTCAGGGAGCTTTACTGCTTGGGAGGAAACTACCACATGAAGTGGATCCTTCTCCGCTAGGTTCATATTTATGGCTCAGTCTTGCTGTCACAAGGACCCTGAACATTTTTCAACTCTCATTGAAAGCTGACAACCCAGTTGTAGAGTAGAAACCTGCTCCCATAAGGAAGACAGAGGCAAACATCAAACTTGTGTTCACTTAATTTTAGTTACATCAAACATCAAAACTGTGCCCAGAAATCAGATTCTCACAAAAACAAGAACATACAACAAGCTAAAGCCTGCATTCTAATTCAAAACACAGGCTACCTTGTTATTAAGTGAGGTAAGCCTAAGACTGAGTACCAAGAACAGGGCCAGTAACATACAGTAACAGCTAACTTTACTGGGAACTTAACTAGGTGGAGATGTAGCCACACTGTAATGTTTAGGCCATTAACTAGTGAAACAGATGAGTTAGAGTGAGAAAATCTAAAGCTGCCCCCCCCCCCCAGATCTCTCTGGTGGCCTGCTCAAGATGGATGTATGGATTGTATCTTTAATTGCTACAAGCTGCATTTTTCATTGCTCAGCTGCAAGTAATATTTGGGTTTCCCTATAACGAACTCAAACTTAAACATTATCAATTTTATCTGTGATAAAGACTTGGCTGAATTCCTGAATAGTACTCCTCCATTTGAATTACCACTGTGCACTATTCACTAATAAAATGCTTACAATGTGCATTGTCATAGTTCCTGTGAAACACTCTTTATTCAACAATATTTCTCAAAGAAATTTAAAAAACTTCAGTAGTTCTCTTGTTCCCTTCTGTCAACATTTTGAATTAGTTTCAGCCTAATGTTGCATTCTTTATTATAACTCCTCTTGAGCCCCATGCCTCTACAGATAATGAATGATTTTATCATCCTCAGACAAGAACAACTAATGAATTATGCAAGAGTATCAAGTCAGGGTGCTTTGAAAAATGACTTCACTGTTGATGCAAAATGAGAGAACCGCTTATTGTACTGTAAGTAATCAGTTTCATCCATTATATACGGACATATGACGCGCAGTACGAGATTTTTATTTTCACAGTAATTTCAATAAAGCATTAAGAATGTATGTGTCAACAATTCGGACAAGAATATGCTTTTCAAACTATGCCAATGTGAAATCAGAGCTGTATAGAAAGTCACTGCACAGCATGGGGCCTGGACACTTGGACACAGTCCCTGATGTTTTGCATCCTGAGACAAGTAACGTAAATCTGTTTTCCTGTGTTCCATTGTTCCCATATTTTTTTTGAAAGTTTATGCGACTATTGCTCACGATTTTATCAAACAAAAACCTCAGATCTGGAATACAGCTCACAGCTGCCTTGAGAACCCTTTAAATCATCAGAGGGTGGATGGAAGTTATTCAAACAATCATTAACCTATAAGTTTATTTAGTGATAATCAATCATACTGGGAACTCTGCCTTGTCATCATCTAAGGACTCACATAAGTTAGCTTGTATAATTAGGTGCCAGCGCTTACCCACTTAAACACACCATCCTGTTCTGCACAAAATTGCTTCTAGCTATCTGTAAGCCACCATAAGAAGCAAAGAAATTCTGAGTTTGTGGTACATAGACTGCATGTCAAAAATGAGCATCAGAGGCTCCTACGACAACCCTGTAAAGGCACTTTGCAGAATGCTGAGAGATTAGAGCCTTCTGAGTATTATCTAGATATCTGGAGTTTCATATCTGACTACAGCATATTTATTTCGTTAGCTGATATACAAAATTTTATCAGGACAGTTTCTGGACAGTGTTACATCCTGGTCTAGGGTCAAGGAGTAAACAGGGAGGACAACAGGGAACGGGGAGGGCGAAAGGAGAAGGGGGAAGAAAAAGAAATGACTAACAGTATAGTTATAGTTAAGATCGGATATATTCCGAGTATATTTTGATATATGAGATAAATGTGAAACACCAGGGGGAACTTCAGGAGCAGCAAAGGCCAAAATAATAAACAAAACAAGTGAACTCCCTTAGTGAGCACCAGCTAAGACTTCCCTAAACCAAATGAAAAGACAACAAAAGACAATCGCTCCCCTCACTCCCTCACACTCAGAAAATAATCGCCCACTCCCAACATCCCTTGCAACGAAATATATACACAGATTATTTACAAAGAATACACTGGGCAACCGAGTCCAAATCGAAATCCAAAAGGGTTGTCATTAGCCAAACATTGGGTCAGAAAGATGGGTAAACATCACAAATGCGAAATAACCAAAGCCAAATCGAAATCCGAAAGAGAAATCACTGAAAGACGAAACAAGATCATAACACAGCACACAGGAAATCAAATACAACAATCTCAAGGAACATAAAGCAAAGGCTTTTGTTTTGTGGGGCTTCTTTTATAGTCCTGGTAGATGAGAAGCAAGAAACAGAAATCAGGCGATGAAACCAGTTTGTCTACTTTTGGCACTGCGCTTGTTGGGAGAGGTGGAAAACCTGGAACCGGATCGGCTGGATGATAGAATCAAAACGGGATCTAAAGAGAAATGGAGAGACATACGCACCCACATATACGGACTTAACAACAGGAAACTGTAATTCCCATTCTGCAGATTAACTGAATTGCAAATAATCAATAAGTCCCAAATCCATCTGTTCATTTTCTGGAACCACTTGTCCTATTCAGGGTCGAGGGGGTTCTAGAGCCTATGCCAGAGGCTTCAGGCATAAGGCAGGGAATAACCCAGGATGGGGCGCCAACCTATCGCAGGTCACTCACACCTACAGGCAATTTGGCAACTCCAGTTCACCTTATCATGGTTTTGTCTGTGGGGGGAAACCAGAGGAAACCCCACAACAACATGGGTAGAACATACAGACTCCATGCACATGGAGCCATGATAGAGTCTCAGTCCATGATCCCATGGTGAGGCATCAGTGTTAATGACGGCAGCAGCGCACTGCCCGGAGTCCCAAATCATCCTCTGATATGCTCCTGTATTGTATTTTCCACAAAATTGACCCGTGCAGCAAATTGTATTGTATTTTCCACAAAATTGGTGGGACCCTGTGGGCCAGGTTCAGGAAGCTCGGGAGCAACAGGACCGGGACCCTGTGGGCCAGGTTCAGGAAGCTCGGGAGCAACAGGACCGGGACCCTGTGGATCAGGTTCAGGAAGCTCGGGAGCAACAGGACTGGGACCCTCTGGGCTGGGTTTAGGAAGCTCAGGAGGAGCAAGAGCTAGAGCCTGTGGGCTGGGTTGATAGCTCAGCTCCTCTCTTCACCGGAGTATGCAAAGTATAAGGTTGCAGATTCAATGCATCTGATCCTCATAGGCCCTCCAAAGGTGTTGGGCCCACAGGAGGCAAAGAGTTAAAGAATTAAGTATTAGAGGGGTTTTCTGAAATGAGTTGGCGCCTGGTCTTAGGTTATTCCTTGCCTTGCACCTGTGGTGTCTAGGGGTACACAAAAATCACGGTTCAGTACGTACCTCGGTTTTGAAGCCAAGGTTTGGTACATTTTCAGTACATTAGGGGTAAAAGAAACAAAACATAAATTGGTTCTTTTTTTCTTTATTAAACAGTAGTTTATTGAACAAAGTGAGACTGTTTTTCTTAAATTAAAATTCTCCGTCAATACTGCTGCAACCTACTAATGAAAAAAACCAAAAAGTAAATAAAAATAAATATTCTCTCAAGTAAATAAAAAAAAATACAAATCCATTAAGGTGCACAAGAAAATTAACTGTACCGCATTTGCTGCATTGGCTCCTTGTACAGTATATGCGTACCGAATCGAAAGACCTGTCACAAGTTTTCAGTACGAATACGTGTACTCTTACACTCCTAGTAGCTTCCTGCATAGGCTGTGGACCACCACAACCATGCATAGGACAAGTATGTATAGAAAATGTATTTAGAAACATTGACCCAAGGGATTTCTTCATATTTCTACTGTATATTTAGACACCAAGTCCTTTGAGAATAATCTTATATGAGGACATAAGACCTCAATCACTGAAAGCTACATACAAGGCCCCCTGGTAACCTGTTACAATGATCTGATGAAGTTCCAGCTTTCATTTTCCTGCTGGTCTTGTTCTTCACATGGTGCTCAAAGGGTCTGATGAATGCTCTACATTTACTTTTTTGCATTTACATTTTACATATTTTGCAGACACATTTGTCTATGGCTGATCGCGATTTGAAACAACACGATTAGCATATCGCAAAGGCTGCGGTTTTGGAAATGCATTATACAGCACGTCTGACCCAGGGTCTAAAACTGTTGCAAGAATAGTTTTACAAATTCATGCCACCCTCCTTGTGTGGTCATCCCCTGCTGTCATTCTCAACAATCAGAAGTGCCGTGCTCTTCTCATGCCAGTCATGCTGACCAAACAGAAGTGGCCCAACGTGACTGCGGATACGCCCACAAACAGCAAACACATGAAAGCTAAGGAAAACATTGCATTCGCGGGGCAAAAAAATTATTCCGCTGCTGAGCTACCAGTGAATTACCTGCCTATTTCATGGTCAGAGACTGTTTACGGAAAGGTTTTATTATTTATGGAGTGATTATTATGACAGAATTGGTTGTGTAATTGTGATTACGTACAATAGATGTGCGTTTTTGCAATTTTGTTTTGTACACCCGTGCAGCGCTTTGCAGACTTGTATTTTAGTTTTGTGCACCTGGGCAGCAAAGTTTCGCACACTTACACAGATTTGCAACTTCACATTTGTATATATTTTAGAAGCCATGTTACAACTACGAAATGCATTAGAAATGCGCAAACAGGGAAGTAAACCCCGTATTTAGATTTCTTCCAGTCCTGAAGGCGTGTGAATGGTGTAATATTTTGATAGTTAGGCGAATCCAGCCAATAACACCCAAAACAAAACTCATGGCTGTCATGGTTTGAGGCGCACAGATCACATGCACCTGCTACTTAGTGCCTGGCAGTTACGGATTTACAAATCTTTGAGTCCGTGACAAAGCTGGCAGAAGTCCTACCATTCTGAGCACATGTATATTGAGTTTGTGCACTTGTAATCCCAATTTGTAGTTGTACTGTGTAATAAGTTTCTGCACTTGTAATTCCGATTCATACTTTTAACGTGGCTTCTGAAATTATGTTCAGATGTGAAGCTGTGAATCTGTGACTTTAAATACACGAGTGTGCAAAACTTTTTTGTAAACATTCTTTGCTGCACTGGTGCGCAAATCTCTGAACAGATGTATAAAACTAAATTACAAGCACACAATCTATTTTACATAACCATGTGATTCTGACTATATTTCGTGTGCTGATTCCAAATCTGAAATCCGTTTGTCTCTATCAGCTATAGTTTTTGAGCTATGACGTCACAAACTTAATTACGTCATTGCTGATATTCACATGCAGTTAATGCACGGCTTCTAGATATCTGCTATTATTGAAATCTAGGCCGGCATCCAGTTCTTGATTATTTACACTTTGTTTTGTATTTAGACCTATCAGCTAATAATAATTTATA
>JAODKC010000137.1:26426518-26443422 GCA_026777985.1 Mormyrops attenuatus | reverse complement strand
TAGAGTCATATCTCAAGAACTAGAGCTGATAGAAGAAAACCGATGACAGATTTGAATTCAGCACACCAAATATACTTATAAACAGCATTGATAACCTAGGCACCAAAACATGTGTTGGGCTGTGTAATTATTGGGTGGCCGTGCAGCTGCAGGATCCCTATTGGTTATTTCTTCTTACTGGAATTGTTTCATTTTTATTATTATTACTATAGTTTATTGAACTTAACACTGTCATAGCTTATGTGATAAGCGTTTTATGTTGGATTGTTCTCTGCTAATTTAACCCCCATCTACATGTGACATTCAGGAGATACACTACTAAGGGTAAAAAAAAAAAAAAAATGCGTTTGTAATAATACAATCACTTTACCATGTTCTGGTCGCTAACGACCCAGCACTTTTGGCTAGTAAATGACCATAAAACAATCATTTTAACTATTTTTAAATTAATAGTAAGTTGTTGCAGATGACTATGACGATGTATATGGTATAATCTGGGAACACTGGATCATATAGCCATCATCCTATGATCTTTTATAAAATTCAGTTTATTTATCAACTGTTCTTAGTGTGCAGGAATGAGGTATTTAAAATATGGTTGCACAGTTACGGTGGGCTGATTTTTAAATATGTGTATGCCAGATCACTAAAGACCTGAGGTATGTACACGAGGGTTTAAAGAAGTAATAAATGTATGTTAGAAGCAATCCACATGTTAAAGTTCTCATCCCTGCATTAGAATATAGACCAGCTAATAATTTGATAATTTTATCTCATTTGTTGATGCTGCATCACGTTTTAAATCTGTTACACACTGAATATTTAACTGAAGCTGAACTATATTTGATAGTTCAAATATCTGTCAGAAATATTGCGATTAGATATTTTCCCTAAATCGTTCTGCCCTACTTTTGTCTAAAGCAATATACTAGTGAGGCAAATGGTACATGACAAATATACATGCTTTCAAAGAGTCGATTAGGCGTAAGCGTAGCTAGATTGACCTTCAAATGAACGCCCAGGAAAAAGTGCACGCAGTCTGGAGCACAGGCTTCACAGCAACTACGCAACAACCTCAAACAAAGCAAGAACTTAATAAAACTTTTCAATGATCAGAATTACAGCATGGAATGTAAAGAGACATCAGGTAGTACAGAAATTTATGGAACAGATGGGGCTTGAGTTGTTGCTCGAAGGTATAGAGTGGATCTGATGACCAGAAGTTGTTTGGTAGCTCAGTTCACCTCTGGGGAACCTCAGAAGAGAACCTCTGCATTGCAACCTCTGCAAATACTGGCATATTTCTTGGTAGTAAGTAACAATGGTGTCCCAAGCAAATATGAAACATCAGAATAGGAGCGATCCAGACATGTTTTACAGATCTATTGATTTTCTGTAACCACTTGTCCTATTCAGGGCCGCAGGGGGTCTGGAGCCTATCCCCGAGGCAACGAGTGCAAGGCAGGGAACAACCCAGGATGGGGCACCAGTCCATCTCAGGGCATTTTTAAACTGATCAGTATCGGCTACAGCAGCTCAGTCCAAAGCCCAATATATTTAATTTCCCACGTCCAGCTAATTTTACATGAGTTGCACAGACTGAAAAGTTCTGTCACAGACTGGAGTGAGCCTGAGGCACATGGCTTGAAACTACATGTGAGATGTCAGCTGCATGGAAATTCTTTAAATTGGAAACTCAAAATTACTGAAAAGCTAGCTGCAATTTTTGCCATCCTTTTGAGGGGAGTGTCGTTTACTATAACAAATCTAATTAGGCATCGGCAAAAATATCATAAAGAAGAATATTGTGACATCATGAGGCTTACTCAGACGAAAAAGGCACTGATGCCTACTGTATGTGTATGTACACAGGGCACAAAAATGGCCGATCCCAAATTGTGCAATATTATTGATTTTATACAGCTGTGGCAATGGGTCTGAATGAAACATCTGAATTCGATGATTGAGACGTGTGTCCCAATACTTCTGTCCATATAGTGTATATTAAAAGATCAGATTGGGAATCAGAATCATATAAATATTGAATGGATTGTATTGGGACATCCCAAGTAAGTAACTCAGTGTTGATGCTGTACATGATATATTATTTGTTTGTGCCTAAGCTATAGAGCAGGGCTCTTCAAATCTGGAGCTCGATTCCACTTCCAGGCCTAGTTTTCAGTTCTTCCAGGTAGTTTGTTTCTGATTCTGATTGGCCACAGAGGCTTCGTACCCAGCGCACGGGTAAACGAAGGCTAAAAATTCAGCAGTGCCCAGACCTTGAGGACCGTGATTTGAACTGCCCTGACCTAGAGCTTTCCTGTTCTGTTTTGTTACTGATATTTTGAAAAACCTTCTGTGAGAGTTGTCCATTTTTCCAGGCACTTCACATTTTAAGCGATCACCATCATGCTTCTGGATTTGATTTCTTTGGAGTACGCACTCAATGAAATCACAACATTTTGATATATCTTTGGATCCAGTGTTCATTTAACGGCAATGTGGTAATGCATTGCAATACAGGCTGGTGTTGAGTTATTCCTCTAGCAAACCAAATCTGATGATGGCTCGCAGGGAGCTAAAGTAGATACAGATTTATTTATCGTCCAAGGTGTTCCCCCCGCTATCAATGCCTGCTTCCTACTGTGGGGAACTCATCAGTTCACGCTGCTCGTGCTCAATACATCTCCCAGTGTGCAAAGAAGGCATAGTGAATAAAGACAAAATTACTGTGCAAAACAAATATAAATACCATCAATGAACAATGAAGAAATATATATTCGGTCCACTTGGCACCATGATAGAGTGCGATCTTTCCAACAAATCAATTTTCTGCCTTGCTAGAGCTGCCCTCGTCAACCACAACTAAAGTGATATAGAAGGTTAAAACATTTGGGATGAAGTTCAGTTGCGAAGTGGCCGGCCACACAAGTTTACAGAAAAGGACCTGGTCACTCAACATCAATATCCAACCTGAATGACAGCGAATCCCACCAGCAATGTTCCAACTTTTAATGGAAAGCCTTCCCAGAAGACTAGAAGCTATTGTAGCAACAGAGGGTGGACCATTTTCATTTTAATAACAATTTCAGTATGGTCAAGCTAATGTCCATACACTCTTCACCATGTAGTATTTTTATACACTCAATGGCCACGTTATTAGGTACACCTTACTAGTACCAGGTTGGATCCACTTTTGCCTTCAGAACTCCCTTAATTGTTTGAGGCATAGATCCAACAAGGTGTTTGAAACGTTCCTCAGAGACCGTGGTCCATGGTGACATGATAGCATCACGTAGTGGCTACGGATTTGTCAGCTGCACCTGTGGATGTGGATCTCCCGTTCCAGCACATCCCATATTAGATTGAGATCTGGTGACTGCGGAGGTCATTTGAGTACAGTGAGCTCATCTTCGTGTTCAACAAACCAATCTGAGACGATATAAGCTTTGTGATGTGCTGGATAGCCATTAGCTGCAGGGTACACTGTGGTCATAAAATGATGGACATGGTCAGCATCAATACTCAGGTAGGCTGTGCCATTTAAACGACGCTCAATCAGTACTAAGTGGCCCAAAATGTGCCAAGAAAATAGTCCCCCACACCATTACACCACCGCCACCGCCAGTCTGAATTGCTGATAAAAGCCAGGATGGACGCATGCTTTCCTGTTGTTTATGTCAAATTCTGACAGTACCATATAAATTCGTGACTCATCCGACCAGGCATCATTTTTGCAATCCTCCATGTTTTGGTGAGCCTGTGCCCACTGTAGCCTCATTTTCCTGTTCTTAGCAGACAGGAGTGGCACCCAGTGTGGCCGCCTGCTGCAGTAGCCCATCTACGTCAAGGTTCGACATGTTGTGTGTTCAAAGATTCTCTCCTGCATACCTTGGTTGTAACAACCGGTCATTTGAGTTAATTGGTTCAGCCTGAACCAATTTGACCATTGTTCTCTGATCTCTGTCATTAATAAGGCATTTTCACCCAGAAAATTCTCAGTGGATGTGTTTTTCTGTTCCTTTTTTCTATGTTTTTTCCTGTATACCCTTAGAGATGGTTATGCATGAAAGACCCTGAAGATCAGTTTCTGAAAGACTTGTACTGACCCGTCTGGATCCAACAATCATGCCATGTTCAAAGCCACTTAAATCGCCTTTCTTCCCTATTCTGGTGTTTGGTATGAACATTAATGGGAGTTCCTGACCTTTATCAGCATGATTTTATATATTGGGCTGCTGACATGTGATTGGCTGATATTTGCTTTAACTAGCAGTTGAACAGGTGTACTTAATAAAGTGGTCAGTGAGTATATATATACAAGCTTAGCAAAACTGGACAGTGGAAGATTAGAAAAATGTTGCCTAGTCAGACGACTCTCAATTTCTCCTGCGATACTCAGATGTCACCTTGGCTCCCACCTCCCGCCAAATGTTATGTATAATTTTACATATTCAAGGGCCCTTGTCAAGTGCTGGGCCTCCTGAATCAGTGGCCAATAATATTTTTAAACCCAATAGATAACCAGCTATCCCACCTTTAACATTCTTTTTAAACTCTTCAACTACTGGTACAGCATCCATACCCTGAAACAATGAGTCAATAACTCAATTTACTCAGTCTCTCTCCCTATTATGAAAAAATCTTAATCCAGACATGCAGTATATTCTGAGAATGGTGTAATGTGATGAAAAGGGTAAATAAAAGACAAGCATGTTTATCATTTGAATACATAATAGAGGTCAATATGTCAATATTCACAGACACTGAGGCCTAGTGTCCAAGCCTTTGCTGGGGCTTTGGAAGGGGTGAGTTGGCACTGAGGCCTTTACCAGGGCAGTCTCCACGCTGATCCTCCAGCACAGTGATTCCTGGGTCATCCATTAATTCCTACAAGGATCACACCAAGTAAGTTGCAAAGATATTTTGATATATTTACACCCACACTTTACTAGACTGACTTTTTCAGTCTAGATTGTAACAGTATGTCACATTTTCAGTGTGCAAATTAGTACAATTTGGCACAATTTATTATTATCTTGGGAGGTGAGTATATAGTTTTGCTTGAGCTGCTAGATCGTTTGAATGGCAGTGTCAACAATTTTAAAGAGCTAAAAATGACGCGCATAACTCCTCATACTGTAAGAGATGTTCTAGTTGTTGTATGTCACACCTCTCCTCCAAGCTATTTGCAAGAGTTTGCTATCAGACAGGAACTTGTGTTACATCTCTGTGCATAACTCTGAAATGTTGATGCAGACTTTGAGTTCCGCCTTGACTGAATCTACCTCTATATGGTTCCTTCATCTCTCTATGCTGGGGTCATCGTTGATAAGGCACTAAGGATCTTCAAGTTCCTGGGAGGGACATCAGATTGGATGAAGAATTTCAAAGACCTCTCCTCACTGTTCCAATTCTCTAGCTCTGCAGAGCTACAGAGAACCTTTTCACCAAAGCCACATTCTTCATATAGTCCATCCATGTCAATATCTGATAAATTACAGGCATGTATTGCTTCAGAGAATTGCTTAAAGGACACTGTATTTTTCACACTCAGTTTGGCTATTTGGGTGTGAAATATGTGTTCAGAGAAGTCATACCTGCTGCTGTGGTAGGTCCTGCTTGCCCCTTTCAAAGACAACGATGAAGTCACCCTGACATCTCTTGGATAGATCTGGAGTAAGGTATTTGGACTTGTTGTCGACAGTGAAGCCAATAATACTTGCAGATCGCACATAAGCTGGTAAATTGAGATGATTCAAAAAGATTTCACTTACAGTACCTCAGCAGGGTAAGTGAATAGCTTCAAAACATGACATAGGAAGAAAACGTAGAGCTCATGTACATCATAGGCATTTCAAACTCCAAAACATGTCCATAGCAGTTTGGGACATTCATCTGATAAGTAATTGGTCAGAGGTTCCCAGTGCTTAACTGCCCTGTCAATTGATGGAAGAATCACCACCTTGTCACAATATGACACAAAAAATTTCAGTCGTCCATTTCCAGAAATTCACAGAATTCTTTCAGCTGTGCTGTCATGCTAGCTATAGACCTTCAGCACTATCATTTCAACATTAATTGCTGCAGCATATTAGGATGTATTGTGCAATACATGAGCAAGGCAGTTAGCAGAATGTTGTTTTGAGCCAGTTTAAGCTTCTGAAAAACACATGTGTCTTCCATAATTTACACTGGCACAGTCTGCTGTGTAAGCAGACACTTTGCTCAGTTTTAGATCAGCTGTGTCTAGTTTTGAGGGCTATTGGCTGGCTATAGCTTCAGATGTCTCATCGCTATCACTGTAAGAGTCAATCAGCATATGCTGCACTACATTTTTCGAAATAAATATCTATTGGAAAACAGTTATACCCTTGTTCCATGCATCAGTCACTGTAAAAAATGAAGATTGTTCACTTTTGTATTCTACATGTGCATATGGCGTATGGGGCTAATACATTTTCTTATAGTATGTCACCTCGGGATGCGATGAAAAATGATCCACTTGGCAGTTCACAAACATGGGGGACTTCATGCAAGTGGAACTTCAACAAAAAGGGAGCACGAGGTTCCCAAACACAGGCACAGCGACAAACAAGAACCTAACCAAAGCTAAACCAAACATGACGAAACAAAAAAACACACAAGGAAACAGCAGGGGAAAAAACTGACAGCAAACACAGACCAAAACAAGGCAACACTTACAGTACAACAATAACAACAGCTGACAGAGGACCAGAGCAAGGGCTAGCACATACACTATATTGCCAAAAGTACTGGGACACCTGCTTTTACACACATATGAACTTTAATTACATCCCATTCTTAATACATAGGCTTTAATTTGGAGTTGGCCCACTCTTTGCAGCTATAACAGCTTCAACTTTGTGAGGTCAGGCACTGATGTTGGATGAGAAGGCCTGGCTCACAGTCTCCACTCTCATTCCAAAGGTGTTCTGTCAGGTTGAGGTCAGAGCTCTCTACAGGCCAGTCAAGTTCCTCCACACCAGACTCGCTCATCCATGTCCTTATGGACCTCGCTTTGTGCAGAGGTGCGCAATCATGTTGGAACAGGAAGGGGCCATCCCCAAACTGTTCCTACAATGTTGAGAGCATGAAATTGTCCAAAATGGCTTCAAATGCTGCAGCATTAAGAGCTCCTTTCACTGGAACTAAGGGGCCAAGCCCAACCCCTGAAAAACAACCCCACACCATAATCCCCCCCCCCACTAAACTTTACACAATGCAGTCAGGCAAGTACCATTCTCCTGGCAACCGCCAAACCCAGATTCGTCCATTGGATTGCCAGACAGAGAAGTCTAATTTGTTACTCCAGAGAACACGTCTCCACTGCTCTAGAGTCCAGTGGCAGCGTGCCGTACACTACTGCAACTGACGCTTTGCATTGCAGTTGGTGATGTACTGTAAGGCTTGGATGCAGCTGCTCGCCCATGGAAGTTATCTACTCACTGTTCTTGAGCTAATCTGAAGGCCACATGAAGTTTGGAGGTTTGTAGCTGTTGACTCTGCAGACAGTTGGCGACTTCTGCACACTGTGTGCCCCAGCATGCATTGTCCCTGCTCTGTGATTTTCATGGCCTACCGCTTTGTGGCTGAGTTTCTGCTGTTCCCAATTGCTTCCACTTTGTTATAATACCACTAACAGTTGACCGTTGAATATGTAGTAGCGAGGAAATTTCACAAATGGACTTATTGCACTGGTGGCATCATATCATGGGACCACACCTCACTGAGCTCCTGAGAGCGACTCATTCTTTCGCAAAAGCTTGTAGAAGCAGTATGCGTGTCTAGGCGCTTTGTTTTATACACCTGTGGCTATGGAAGTAATTACAACACCTAAATTCAATGATTTGGAGAGATGTCCCAATACTTTTCGCTTGTATTTACAGCCTTACAATTTGGAAATCAGGCATATTCGTGGGGTTGACAATGTGTTAGCTGATGCATTGTCTTGCGCTCCAAGTGACTTAACATATGTTTTTTTTCTAGGTCTTTTCTAAATTTCAGGTACCCGAGGGGAGGTTGGGAGCTTAAGGTGGCTGCTTTATTGGACCTGAATCTGTGGTTTGTGGTGCTGGGATGTTTGTACTGATCTGTATTTTTCTGAGTGGGCTAGTATTATGTTTTATAGTGACTTTTGTGAAGGGGGGGCAGGTGTGATGGCCCAGCTGATTTACTATGGCTTGTTTTCCCACAGGGTGGAGTCGGTATACAGCTGTGGGTGTTTCCCATTGATTACATGATTAATTGTCTCCGGGTTAAATGAGGTGATGGTGCCCTTGCCAAGGGAGAGAGAGGGGTACAGGGTGTTTACCCTAGACCTGTGCCTGGTTTCTCTTCCTCCAGAATACTTGTCCTCTTTGGCTTGGCTTGATTTGGATGTGGTTGGTGTTTGTACCTGTAAAAGTGCTTCTTTTGGAAGTAGTTAAATAAATGATTGTCAAAGCCTGTTGGTGTGTGGTTTCCCCTTCATGTTACCGTACCCGGAGCCAGGCAGGCGTAACATTTGCCGTAACCACAACCTGCCCAACACAATCATTAAATAAGGACCATTTACGGACCAGCAACCCATCCTGTTTAAAATACCCACTACTAAAGCTTGGCATTTTTTTTTAACCGGCAAAACACCCCTAAACAACTCAGACAAGCCGGCATCCTGATGTTGCGCCTTAATCACTCTAGTGTCAGAGACTTTACCCTCTGCTACTAACCTAAGATGTTCCTTCTCCAAGGCCAATTCTCCCATTCCAACTGATGTGATCGTTCCCTCCGCTCTTTACTGCTCCCCTCATTAAACTCAAACCTAATCTTCGGTGCACCCACATGCACCTCAGCCGCAAAAATGTGGTCTACCCGCGTCCAACACATCAAACACAAAGAACTACAAGAACTAAAATAAAAACAAAACTAAATACTAACACTTCCTACAGCAGGGACAATGCTCCAGTGGTTACTACATAAGGTTTCCCCATAACACTACTCTGCCAATTAATGCAATCTGGCAATCACAAACAATCTCCACTTAGACCCCTAACATCAGCCAATCCAACTCACCTCCAGAACACCTCAACCAACAGCCAAACCTAGGTTTTCCCCCAAACAACTTCCAACCAACATAACCCAATCCGGGATCCCAGACTTCAATGACAGACCTACAGTAGGGAAACATACTCTGACACAGATTTAAATACACCAGACTAATGGAAAACGATTCAAAACAGCTGATGACACAGGGATTCCACACGAGGTTAACGAGGGGGCGTGGCACACAGGAGGATCGGACAAGCAGGGCATGACAGCGTCCCCTGTCCCCCCTACTTCCGATGCCCGTCTACACAATATCCTTTCACAGATTCATGAGTCTTATGAGGGCCTACAATGTAACATACTGTAAATATTCCACACACACACACACACACACACACACACACACAGAGCCCTGTAATTATATCTTTGTGGGGACTCTCCATTCATTTCTATGGGGAAAACTCTAATCCCAACACGATGACCTTAACCCCTACCCAGCCCTAATCTTAACCATAAGTAACCAAACAAAATACAAGACTTCTGTTATTTTTAATTTTTCGAATGTATTCACAGATCTTTGTGGGGACCTGAGAAATGGTCCCCACAACGTCAAAGAAACAGGTTTTTATTACATTGTGGCGGGACATTTGGTCCCCACAATGTAATATAAACCTATTCCATACACACATACAACTGAAACCTTTCCCGATATGATAAACAAAAAAGAAACTTGTGTATGTGGCAGCCAGACGAAACCATGCCAGACTCCTCCCTCAACTACCTTAAAGTGATGTGATTGGCTAATGAATGAGTATAACAAAGACCCCATTTGTCGTGCTGCTAAAGTAAATACATGTTAAAGTAAATTGCCAAATTTCATTTTGATCATTCTAAAGCGAAAACTGCAATTAATGGATAAAATCCCAGTGCTACTCAGCAAAGTTGCCCCTGCCTCAGGTCCTGTGTTTCCTGGGATAGGTTCCCTGTACTACCTTGCAAAGATGCCCCTGCCTCTCGTCCTGTAGTTCCTGGGATAGGTTCCCTGTACTAGCCTGCAAAGCGACCCCTGCCTTGCGTCCTATAGTTCCTGGGATAGGTTCCCTGTACTAGCCTGCAAAGCGACCCCTGCCTTGCGTCCTGTAGTTCCTGGGATAGGTTCCCTACTATTGAAGTGCTATTGAAAATGCATGGATTGATGAACTCATTATCAGCCATCAATAAGTAATATGTCTTTGCATATTTGCAAGCATGTTAACATATGATATATTTGATATTCCTGTTGTTGCAACTAGTGAAAATGAAAAGTTACTCTAGAAACACAAAATCCCAGCCATTGAATTCATCCAATTTGTGTACTAGGTAATCATGTATGAGGTAGTAAATAATATTCTGCTCCTACGTGGTCTTGATTCCTTTGATGGATAGACGTTTCACGGTGACTACAGTCATCAATTTGTAATTGTCATGCTATAAGTCTATTTCTTGCACATGACAGTCAGCCTATTTCGTCTTCTTGCCACTGAATGCATATTATAATGGCATGCAATGTACAAGGCAGTACATACGTATAGCAATATCTACCCCGAGTATTATATGGTTTCTTCTTTCTGGGAAAGTGTACGGTCTCTGACACACTGCTAGGGGTTTACTGTGCCCCAGGAGTCAGACAAACACACAATTCACCATTTCAGCTTTACAGATAGGGGAAAATTGGTTGGTGAAACCCACATGGAAATCAGGTCTACCTAAGAGAAAACAGAGAGCTGGATATGTGTTCGAATCTTTCTGGAGACTTGTAGAGAAAACATTAAACATTAATAACTGAAAACAGTTGAATGAAGGGGCTGGTCACCTGGTTTGCCACTCCAAAGTCCACTCCCCCTCCCCCAGGTTTTACCATTTTATTTACCAAGTTCATTGACGGTGGTCAAGCTTTGTTGGACTTGAGAAGCTCATTCATTAGCGTGAGGATGCTAAATGCCATATTGGTTTAGTGGAGAGGCTGAGCTCATGGGCTGATAAAGCAGATGGTCTGGCCAGGCCAAGTGCCCCATGGGGTCATAGATCTCAAAAAGCTCCCATAACAACCTCAAGCAGGGTAACTGGGCAGGAAAAACATCCTTTCATAAAAATTCTATGTTTCAGAGGCCTACAGAGAAATGCATTTTCAGAAATTCAACATTGTTGAATGTTTTAGTTATGTATTATATGATTTTTGTGGCACTGCTATCTGACCATAGTTTTCCATTCAGCTGTTTATACAGTGAGTCTGCTTCTTCTGGCAGAGAGCCCAAAGCAGGTGCATTCTGTTAATGTGGAAGTCTGATCTCCCCATCAAAGGCACATATAAGGACATATGAGCTCGCCAGGACACTAACTGTCCATCTCTTTTTGGTTGCTGCTTTCAAATCTAAATCTTCTTCTTCTTCTAGCACTGTGACCCTCCACCTCTGGTGTTTTGTTCATGACAGGTAGCTCTCTCTCTCCAAAAACATGCAGTTTAAAATTTGTGTCTGAGTCACCCATGGTGAGTATGATTATGTGACGGATTTGTTTACCTTGGGCGTCCTACTACAGGTTCCCGGGTCTCTGAAGGAATGCAGTATAAGAGATGGATGGATTATGGGCAGGAGAATGATGGATAACTCTGACGAGAGCCCAACACTTCAGGAAAACAGTCACTTCTCAGAGCTTGAAGCTACCTTTAAGAAATATTTCCATTAAATTACAATTCCATTACTCAACAGTTGAAAAGCTGCAGCCAGATATGTTGAAAGTACGTGGAATGTCAGAAATAAGAGTACAGGCCTGGTACAGTTTTGTTCGCCAAACAACATTAGTGTACCCCCAATGGTATAAAAATGTTTGTCTGAGTCCAGTGACAAGTAATTGTACCCTTAAAGGTAGAGATTGGTACTTTTGTAGCTTTTCAGAAAACTTTTCCAGCATATCCCAAATTTTATTTTGTTTACTGGATTCAGACCCTGCCAACTACCAACCTTGAGGTATAGGTCAGAGTTTGTGTAGTGAGGACAGTAGGCTTTGCAAGAATAGCAGGGTTTTATGGAGTTTGAAAGGACAAAGCAGGGGAGAGGAAGTGTGAAAACGAAAATGGCAGAATCTCTACACACACTTGGCTCAGAGCTGGCAGGGGACCGGTAAGGCAGGGTGGGCTTCTCCACAAGTCTCCTTCTGAAAGCCGATGGCAGGTTCCCTACATCCCAACCCACCCTCATCACCTCCTACAGTACAACCACAGCCCCTCTTCCCCTCCCCTCCTCTCCATGAGAGTCAGCTCAGGAGAGTGTTCTCACTGACATTTATGACAGAATAAAGGTCACGGCGCCTGTCGAAGCACATGCTGAGTCTCCATTACTGCCCACGATCTCCAGCATGACACATGCAGGAGATGGAGCGCGTCAATCAGCTCTGAGAGAACAAAAGCCCCCGCTCTTCCTGCTAATGGTGTCTTTATGGGACGCTCACCCCACTTTCGTTCCCTCTGTCCAGTCCTTTCATCTGAGCAAATCCCCCAAATAACATCTCCATTTATTCCTCTCCCATCCTTTTATTGGTGTTAAAATACACTGAAAATATATTTAAAGCATTCAAACAGATTCTGATTATTGTTGTCATGCCGTCATGTCCTGCACGCCTGACCCTCCTGTCGCCTCCCTCACGTGACCCTGATGAGTCATGCCTGATGGCTTTTGCCCCTCATTAGTCTTTGTATACAAGTCCTTCTTTATCTCATCAGCTCCAGTCCGGTCATTGACTTCAAACTCTCATGTTGCCTGTGCCCTTCCTTCCTCCCCTCCTCCCATTTTGATCCTTCACAATCTTGTTTATTCCCAGTCTAGGTTATTTGAGTTCAATTAACCCCCTTTTTGTTTCGCCACAACGTCTGCCCTCAAGACATTTGTTCCTTGGGTTGTGACAGAATGACCTGGACTCTGTAAATTGCCTACTGCTTTCCCTGGGAGCCTCTTGCACTCTGCATCTCTGCCTGTATGCTTTTCCCTGCACCCAGTCTCCTCCCAGTGTCCTAGCCTCGTGTCCCCACTCTGCAATGGTTCATTGACAACCCCTCCATCGACCCACTGAGCGACAGTGACTTGGAGGAGGCTGAGGAAGAGAAGGACCTTGGTAAGACTGCCATCATGTGGGTCACCCCACCCATATGGATGCCATACTGGGCTCACTGGATCATCAAGGACAACCTACCCGATTTGATTCCTCCAAAGCCCCACGTTCCCGACAAGGGCTAGTTGATGCTTGTGAAGCCAATCAGTTTGCTGCTTCTCCACAACATGAAGCCATTCAACCCACCAGCTCTCTTTACCTCGCCACTGCTCTGCCCACCATTTCCCTTGAGCTGCTCGCAGATCCGCCCACTGATTCCCCGCAGCTCACTGCAGCTCCACCTGCTGGCTCCCCACAACTCTCTGCATCTCCACCAATTTGCAGTCACAAGAAGAAGAAGCAGAGGAAGTGGGCTGTGCCCATAGCTACCACCTGACCAGACCCGGTGCCTCTGGGGGCCTGAGTCTGGCCCAGAGGAGGCAGCTGCTGCGCAAGCATTGCATGGCTCAGTAGAGGCTGCTGCCGCGTCTCCAGAGCCTGACCCTGGAGAGACCGCCGCCTTGCCTCTGGTAGCCATCTTCACCTCTGCTGCGTCTCTGGAGCCCGTCTTCGCCTCTGCTGCGTCTCTGGAGCCCGTCTTCGCCTCTGCTGGGTCTCTGGAGCCGGTCTTCGCCTCTGATGCATCTCTGGAGCCCGTCTTCGCCTCTGCTGCGTCTCTGGAGCCCATCTTAGCCACTTCTGTACCTCTAGAGCCCATCTTCACCTCGGCTGCATTACCCAAGGGGCTGCTGCTCCATCCTATCTTCCAGAGTCCTCTAAATCTTCGGGAGTCTGGTCTGAGAGGGGCTGAACCCTCTTCTCTAGAACCTCTAGAAAAGTGGTTCTGTCTGGTGTTGTTCTCTCCTGCCCTCCTCTTGGTCCCTGGTCCAGCCTCTGCCTGTTCTGTGTCCATGGTTGTGCCGTGCATCCTGTCCTGTCCAGTGGTTCTGCGCCTTGGGTCTTGTGTGCTCGCCCATGTACTTGGTCAGTCCTGTCGTGCTCTGTCCAGCCTGTTGTCCCTTCTGTACTTGGGCCTGTGTTTCCTCCATGATGTTTGGTCCCCTCCCCCTTTTGTCCTTCATGCCCCCTTTTTGTTTGGACACAACACCTGCCATCGAGTCATTCGTTCCTCAACTTGTCGCAGGTAGAATACATGAGTAATAGAAAGATTGATGAATGGATTGTTCAATTAATTGTTAAATTTTTTGACTGACTGATTGATTGATTGTGCCTTGAAAATAAGGAAAAAGAAAAATGAAAAAGTAAGATAAGCACATCAGTGTTAGAGTGTACAGTATCATACAGCTTCTCAGAGGCATGCTCAAATTTTCCCTGCTATATGTGACAGAAGAAATCTCCCCAGAATTCTGGGAGGCGTGCTGGTCATCTCCAAAAGGGCTCTCCGTACTCAACCGAAGGCTGAGCCTTCATCTCATAAATACATCCAATATTTTGGCAAAAAACTGTCCATAACCTGGTTCTTCTTCAGAAGTCAAAACGCTGACATCCAAATCAAGTAAATTTTCAAAAAACTAGAGTGTAGGTATACTGCCTTACAAATAATAATGTCAATGTTCTCAGTTAATGTCAACGACTTTCATGATGTTTCAGTACGTAGGTCAAAATGCACCAAATGTGGGCATTAAATTTGAACACGTGACACATATTTGGCACCTCCTTTGACCTGTAATGTATACTGCGGGTAGCTGACTGTAGAGGGACGACAGACCAATCAGAAGCAGGGGAATTAGGCCCACATTTGATACACTTTATTAGGGAACAACAGAAAAGCCCAATCACAAGGAATATACCCCCGTGGTCGGGCAGATGACAGCAGTGGCAGTCATCAAGGGGACTCACTTTGGAGACAGGAAAAAACCCACAGCTACCATCTCGTTTCCTCCTGCCCTCACCTCTCTTCACAGTTACCCATTTAAGAGGCCTGAAAGGAGTTCCAGTTAGGAAGCCTTGGGATCTTTACCCAGTAATGCTGCACCCAGTCTTTGGTTGCTGGCTCAGGTTGCACGCCTCTGCAGTCAAGCAATCACATTGACACAGCTAGATTCAGTTAAAAAGCACACCAGCCTACTGCTTACATGGAGACGGAGCTGTTACTTAACCTGTTGCAGCTCGTTTATCTCTGCTACTGATGTGCTGCCTCCTAAAGCTTGAATGCAAATACTGATCTGCAAAAGACTGCAGCTCTTCTTTTATGATGGCACATGAAGGACAAAGTTTCCCCTCTGCAGATTTAATGAAGCCTTCTGTGACTGCAGCCGCTTGTTTGTGCTTTCAAGACACTGACTGACTAAGACAAGAAAGACTTTTTTCGCCCTGTTTCATCAATAACATTATTCAGATGCCCCCTACTTTTTCAGTCAGACCATTTCAGAAAGTTAACTTGAGTTTTTTTCATCCATGGTCCCTTAGAGAATTACTGAGAGAAAAGCATTGATTTTTTTTAATGGACACATCAAACACTTCCACTGCTCTCATAAGGGAAGACTACTTGGCACTCCATTCCCCCAAACTGGAAAGCTTTTAGTAGAACTAACAACCATAGGTCATATCAAATGGACCATATATTCTGGAACACTCAATTGTAGAATATCAGTGTCACGGGGTAACAAAGCTTTTTCGATGTGGTCTTCCTTTGAACATGTTGACCACCACATGAATCAGATCCTTTGTTGATCAATCGACTCAGCCTGTCATAGTCAGGAGACTCAAGAACGGGACAGGGTTGGGGGGCGCATATCATTGTCACTTTCGGCCATCAGTTGAGGAACCATTGTTGATTTTGTTGTCAGACAGAGCCAGAAACAGCTACAGAAAACATAGTGTTTCACAGACCAACCCAGTATACAATGATGTGCTTGACCAGTGGTAAAAGCCATGAATATACACTCAATTGTCAGTTTATCATATACTCCTGCTTGTTAATGCAAACAACCTCCATCTTCAAATACGCCATAGCTGAATACATACAGCACACAGGAAGGGTCAAGCTGTTCAGTCACCATTTGGTTAAGCTGTATGATCTAAGTGATTTTGAACATGATGTGACTGTTGACGCCAGATTCAGGGACTCCAGCATCTCCTTCCTGAGATTTTCTCACATTAAAGCAAATACAGTATATAGATAATGGGGTGATAAACAAAAATATCCAGTCAGGGGCATGACTGTGGGCAAAAACAGCTTTTCAAGATCATTAAAGCTAACAGAAAAACCACATGAGCAAGAAGTGCAATTTAGAACAACAATGGTGTTCAGAATGGCTAGCTGTCCCTATTAAAGTGGCTGCTGAGTGCACATCAATAGGACTAGCACTGTGTGCGTGCGTGTGTGTGTGTGGGGGGGGGGGGGTCAGATATATCATTATATGATAAAAACCTGTTATTTTGAAGTTGTGGGGACTATTTTTTCGGTCCCTGCAAGGGGAAATTCAATTTTATAAAAATCTTTGACTGCAATCATAAGTCTAAAAATACCAAAGGCCTTGTATTTTGTTTGGTCACTTATGGTTAAGGTTAGGGTTGGGTAGGGATTAAGGTCGTCATGTCGGGATTAGGGTATTCCCCATAGAAGTGAATGGACAGTCTCCACATAGATGTGAGTACTGGTCTGGTGTGCATGCACATGTGTGTGTGTGTGTGTGTGTGTGTGTGTGTGTGTGTGTGTGTGTGTGTGTGTGTGTGTGAGCGGGTATACCTATCCTTATGGGGACACAATG
>JAODKC010000137.1:26415185-26425970 GCA_026777985.1 Mormyrops attenuatus | reverse complement strand
TTTTTCCCACAGAAGTGAATGAGCGAGCCCCATAAGGATAGGTATACCCGACGTGTGTGTGTGTGTGTGTGTGTGTGATATCCCATTGATATTCCTGCATGTCTTTGGACTGCAGGAAGAAAGCTAATGTGGGGAGAACATGCAAAGACTTTCACATAAACCTGGATGCCTTTATTATCATGGTACAGCAAAGCTTGGGCTTTGAGAGCAGGATCATCCATTTTTCTGGTGCCTCTGGTGCACTCTTTTGGGTTATGGTCTCAACAAACTGCTTCTGTGTGAAAGCAATGCTCAATCCTCCATCGGATTGTACATTCTAAAGCATAGCATTACACCTTCATATCGAGTGCAGGTTTAAATGCAATTTGAAGCTGCATCATCATGCCATCAGGAGACTCTATTGTGAGTGTTCCATGACTTAATGGAATTAAACTGAAATCATACACTGTGTAATACAGGATTTTACTTTTAAAGTTCACGAGAATTATGAAATACATCCTGATACCAGCATATTTACAAGCATAAGATTCCAATTTTTTATATATGGAACTTCTTGAATATGTGGAAAAGAAATGAGACCACTTCACACACACACACACACGCACACACACACACACATATGTATAAAATCTGCATGTCTAAATCTTGGTTTAATCCTGGTTTTGCCGGCAGAAGGCTACGCTGAGCAGCAGGCTGCTTCCAGGCTCAAAATGTCTAAGACAGCAGTACCCAAGAGCAAGGAGAAGCAGGAGACACTGGGAACCAAAAACCAGCCAGGTAGAGGAGGGAAGCGACTTTCTAATGGCAGACATGACCGTCAACATGTTGACATGCACGTTTTAAGTGGCACGTTTCAGGCAGTTTACAGCATCACTCTGCTTTTGCCTCAGTAGACATTCAGGAAGGCTTTTCTGATTAGTCTCAGCCTCATGTTCACCAGCAAAGAGGTACTTCTGACTGGAAAGGCAGGAATCACAATGAAACTTTCTAACCACTTTGTGTCCTTCAATATAAATAAAACTGATACATAAATGAATGCTGAATCTGATTTTATTTTAACATCAGACATCCCACTTTTTTACAAAAATGCCTTTTATATAAGGGTCCTTCAAAGCCTTTTTGCAGTGTTCCTATTAATGCAAAAAAAGGCATAATCAAACTCCTGCACTGATGTCATTTTTCCATTTATACTTATACTTTTCATTTTCTCCATTAACGTCTGCTCTGGGTAATTGATCATTATACACAATTGTTATAATCTAATTATATAATATATTATATATTGCTGTATTATTTTATGTTATGCAACTTCACGCAATGAGTTGTATAAATTTTGATTGTGCCTGCCTGCAGCCGTCTGCGCAGACCTAAATGACATTGTACTTGGTAATCCGGCCTGCAGCCATGGCATCGTAGATATGGTCCATTTCAGCGATAATGAGCACTGTGACCCCAATCTGGAAGTACAGGGACAAGGAGCTGCATAATGAAAGAGTTTATGGATGGCATTTCTTCAACAGAATAGAGATACTTTATTAATGACTCTGGGGAAGGTTTCTTTTCGCCTATCCCATCTTGCTCTCCACGAGACACACAGGCACATACATAGGAGGTCAGAGCACAGGGTCAGCCAGTCTGCAGTGTCCGGGAGGTCACTGCACAGGTTCAGGCAGTCTGCAGTGCCCGGGGAGCTGGGGGTTAAGGGCCTTGCTCAAGGGACTGATGACATCTGAGTCTCCTGCTGAGGCCGCTTCTATATTCCTGTTTTTAGCCTGAATCTCATCTCCTGCTCTGTAGTCTGCTGGTGTTCCGTCTCCACCCGATTTCCATCCCGTGGTTAAATGGTTGGTTCCTTCTTTACGGGTTTCTGCAAAAGCTCAGGGACTAGGTGAAGCCAGAACCGCATACTACTGGATTGCTGCTCGTCCCTATGTGTGTAACATGTGTGTACACAACATCTCTTGTGTACATTCGCTTCCTCGTATAATTTTCACCCAGCTTTTGTCCGGTTTGATGCCTCAATCCCCATGGCGCGTGAGGGCAACTATCAAATCTGCAAAGAAAACAACATCCAAGAAGGAAAGAAGACAGTTTGAGTGTGCTACTGTATATCGGTAAACACGTAAGCAGTTCTTTCTGTGCTCGTAAGTTTTGTATTTGCGCTCACAAATGGGATATTTACTTGCATGTTTATGTTTTTCACCTTGTAATTTAATGCCCTGTACTTTTGACATTGATGTGGCTCCATACTTCAAACAATGCAAATAGCGGAGGATCAGTTGTTTCGCATTTTGCATTATGCTGCTTGGCAAAGTTTTTGCTCCTGAAATAGATTCACCAGAGAGTATGTGGAGCTATGTCCGTGGTACCTTTTTTGCTTTTTTTTTTCTTTGGATAGTTATAGGCTATTTTCTTCTGCTGAATTCTGCTACATTCATGATGGAAAGTCATGTTTTTCCTCTCCTTTTTTCAGCTGCATTTTTGATATTCGCTTCTGTTTAATGCGTATACTCTGTCGGTCCATGTCTTCATCTTACAACTTTTCTCTTACCTGTGTCTGGAACAGCTGGTATAACCGCCAGTCTTATTAGCTGGACCGTGAAAGGGGCTAGGCCGGCCTCCAAAGCTTACTAATGTGCTGTCTCATCTTGATGATTTACATGCTCAAATTGTCTTTTTCCAAGAAACACATCTGAAAGTATCTGAACACCTTAAATGACAGGGGAGATGGGTATCTCAGTCTTTTCATTCTTTATTTAAAACTAGGGCTAGGGGAGTTGATTCTCATGCATAAAACTATCCTTTTACCCCCTGAGATGTACTTGCTGACCGGAATGATAGGTACCTAACAGTGACACTAATTCTCTTCGACACCCCAGTTGTGCTGGCCAAAGTTTTTGCAGCCGATTATGACAATGAAAATGTTTTTTCAAAATTTTTATCCTTTTTTGCCTAGTCCTGACTCTTGCTGTCTGATAATTGGTGGTGATTTGAATCTCTGCCTGGACCCGAATTTGGACAGGTCGTCATAGAGAGTGGTAAACCAAGTCTTTTCAAGTACCAAAGTCCATTCTCAGTAATAATGCTATTACTGATGTGTGACATTTCCTAAGAAGCAGGGCTTGCTGCTCTTTTTTTGCATGTCTGTTTTTTAGATACAATTTTTGGTAATGCTTTGCATTAGCTGCACCTTCATAATGCCTTTATAATGCCTTCATAGAACATATGATGCACTTCCACAATGCATTTATGATACATTCATAGAATATTCATCAGCTGCACGTAAATATACCTTAGCATCCTAACATACCTAAACAGCTTTAATATACATTAATAACAAACATTATACTACAATAATGTGTGTTATTATCGTATAATGTTTGTTATTAATGTATATTAAAGCTGTTAAGGTGTGTTAAGTTATACTTAACATGTTTCTTATAAATGCTTTATGAATGAATCATGAGTGTATTATGAAGGTGCACTGAATGTTCTATGAATGCATATAATTAATGCATTATGAAGATGCAGTTAATGTAAAGCATTACCCAATCTTTTCCCAGCCATTCAGGACTGCACTTATAATACAATTCAGTCAATTCCCCACTCGCACTGTGCTTGGTGGTAGCTCATAAGCCTATAACTCATTCTCATGGGAGGTTAAATTCTCAAATGCTTTCCATTCCAGATTTGATTTAGTTTATTCCCCATCAGATTGACATTTTTTCTGTGTTAACTGCACCGCAGGAAATACTCATAGCATGCTGTGTGAATCTTTCAAAGGTATATAAGAGGATAGATAATAGCTTATTCATCCTCCTGGAGGAAACAGCCCACACAGGTTCTAGCAGGTCTGACGATTGCCATCCTTCAGCTGGACAGTCAATAGGCAAGCACAGCCTTTCCTACTGCGATGAAAGAGTGCCTGCTTCTTAAAGCACAATTTGGCTGATGCTGAAGAACGCTGCTCAAGCCCATTGTGAATATGGTGGAAAAAGCAGGTAAGCTTTGCTCTCACCAGCTGAGGCAGTCTTCAGCATTCCATACTGTATGAAGCTTATCCATCCTAGTCAATCTTAATCTTAATATCAGATTCAGATCCCATGATGGACTTATTCATGACCATCAAGAAATGAATAATGTGTTTAGATCCTTTAATCAAACATCGTACACTCCTGAAGAACGGTGCAGTGTAAATGGGTTCGACAACATTTCTCTATACCCAACATTTGTGCCGTTCTGGTGCAGTTGCTTGACAGCCCTCTATCACTCAAGATGGCGCTATCTCTGCTCTGCACAGCAACAAGAGCCCTGGCCCTAATGTGATTTTTTTCTCTGAAATTCTCTTCTGAGCTTGTGCCTTTACTTTTGAACATGTGCAATGAGTCATACCAGTCAGCCCAACTTTCGAATTTCCTTCCACAACAAGAATAAAGATCCTCAATGCTTTTGCTCCTATGGCCCAGTTTCCATTCCGAATTTTGATGTTAAAATCCTTGCTTGTCACTTAGAGAAAGTACTTCTAACCATAATTTCTTCTGACCAAACTGGTTTTATTGAAAACGGGTTTTTCATTTTGATGTCTGTTCAATATCACCTCCTCGCCTTCAGTGTCTGAAATGTCACTGGAAGTCGAAAAGGTCTTTGATAGGGTTGAGTGTTGGACTCTTCAGGTTTTGCCAAAGGCTTTATATCCTGGCTGGAATTATTATACATGCTTACACTTACATCACTTCTCACAAATTAGCCTTCCTCCTCCGGGTTGCCCCCTGTCACCTCTGCTCTTTGCCAGGGCCATTGAACCTTACTCTCTGCCAAAGCTAACAGTCATCGTTAGGGGTGCGAGTGGATTCAAGGTCTCGTTATTTGCAGTTGATCTGCTCCTTTGTATTTCAGACCCATGGAAATCCTTACCCCATGTCCTTAATATTGGAGAAAAGCCTTTCTTTCTCCTTCTTCTTCTTCCTTGCTATTTTTACTTTCCTCTTCAAATTAATGGTTTACTATCACTTCATTGTGTGCTTCCTCACCTTAAAGAAAAAAAAAACTGAAATATTCTCTTTTAACACTGCAGCTTGTCACTTTTCATTTGCCCCTTTTCCTTTTATATTTACTCATAAATTACATATTTTGGTGTTTGTGTGACCAAATAATTTTCCCTCCTATTCCCTGAAAATTCTCTTACACGTCTGGTACAAACAGAGCAAAATTTAAAATGCTAGACTTCACTTCCACTGCTCATTACAAATAGAACCAATTTAGATGAATGCACTCCCAAAATTCACATATGTATTCCAAAGTGCCCCCATATTTATCCCTAAATGTATTTTAATAGACTTGGTTGGGCCAATTCCTCATTTACATGGAATGGTCAACCTACTTGAATTCAGTAGGGTGTTTTGCAGCTACCAAAAGCTTTAGGTTGTCTAATTTCCAGTGTTATTGTTACATTCTGCTCTCCACTGGCTTCATGAGACTTTTACCTTGTCTACATCCTCTTTATTAGCAACTCTGAGTAAAGTCTCATGACCCGCGCACAGTTGGAGTTAATTAGCTTATTAGTTACTAACCACACCTGTGCCTTGGTATTTAAGCTGGTCCGCCCCAGTCCTCAGTGTGTGGTATTGTTTGTTACTATGCTGTATACTAAGCGCTTTTTCAGTGTCATGCATCTTGCCTTCACCATCCATTCTTCCCTATAGCTGCTCCACATTTCCTCTACCCAGCTGCCCTCGGTGTCTTTGCCTTCATTGTCTCATGTACTTGTAGGACTGATCACCCCAGCTATCGACCTCACATCACTTCTGTGCCCGCAACTATGACTCCTGCCTGCCGAATTGGCTTTCTGTTCGCCAGTCTCCTAATTAAATCCCCTGCATACTGTCCCTGGGTCTCCGAGTATCTGCCATCACATTATGCCTCTCTCCCTTCTCCTTACACTGGATTTGCAGAAAATGTAATTGTGAAAACCACACTAAGAATATGGGCACAAATAAGGTGACATTTCTGCTAGCACTCCATTTCCTTTAAATCTCCAGTACACTCCAATCTTGCCTTTAGACCATCCACAATGCCTTCAGCCATTTCAATCTGGGAAAACATGGGCAACAAAGAGCTTGATGATCTGTATCTGCATGGGATTTTCTCATCATTTCATTCTCCATTCCCATGGAATATTTCTTTCGTTATCTCCAAATTGGAGAGTTTTAACATAGAACATCACCCCAGTTTCCAGTTCTTCCTCAGGGCACCCGATATGATCTTGTTCCTCCCGAACCCCAAATTAAAGGCATTATAAGAGTTATCTAAAGACGACTTTTATGATTTTGTCATTCATCTCTCTCAGCAATTAAAACCCAATGCATAGACGATTTGAGCAACAACATTTCAGACAAAATCTGGGAGGCTATTCTGCATAGAGTGCATAATGCTTCAGTGTGTACAAGGCTGGGTTTAATCCAGTGCAAGATTGTACATTGTGTACACTGTACAGATTAATTTAACTTTTTCCATGGTGTTGATCGGACATGTGACCGATGTAAATCTGCTTCAGATCAGCCAGTGCGCCCCTTCCCGATGAAAACTATATTTGGTATAATTCCTGACCTCCATAGGTTAACCAAAACTCAGTCAGAAAGTATGACTTTTCCTACACTACTAACAAGATACTTAATACTAACTAAATAGAAGGACTCTATTCCCCCAACCTTTGCACATTGGGTCCTAGATCGCCTATATTTCTTCAAAGTGGAAAAAAATGTCTCTACCACAAAATTCAACAGAACCTGGGCCCATTTTCATGGCATATAAAGAGAACACTGAGCTGCTGAGCCCCATTGAATGACTTTACCACCAGCTATTGCAGTGTAACAGGATAAGGCATTCTTTCCTCACACTACAGTGGTGATTGGCTGTGCTTTTAAAATACTATAACGGCAGTATCTGTAACTTTTGTAACTTTTCTTTCTTCTTTGAATACTGCACTGTCAACTATTGTTAAAAAAGTTTTAAAAGATTTGAACTGAAATGATAGTTTAAGCTCCCTTTGAGATCACATGACAGCACATGATGACATGATAGCAGCAGTTACACAAAAGACCATTGACCTTCAACGCAAAACTGTTTTCACCAAATATTATGGTTAGACTGAACAAGATATCCGTAATAAAGGTTTAGCTAATCAGATTCCCAACCGGTTATCTGGATGACCTATTAGTAATACAGACAGTAAATCAGACAGTAATTTATAAACATTCATAATGCTTTTTACTTCCTGGCATGACTGACATTGATAGTATTTGTTGTATTTAATTTCTTGTAACATTCCTAATCGAATTTGTTTGAATTGAATTGAACTTGTTACACCCCCAAGGTCATTCATTTAATTACAGCTAAGATTAATGTCCAGTTCTACTGAAGATCCAGCCAGGCTCTTTTCACATGACAGCTAAGTACAGAAGATGCTAAATGAGGTTTGGGTTTGTACTTTGTTATGACACCTGAAGTTTAATATTAATTGAACATTGAATAAATCATTAAATAAGTAAAGGCCACAGATAGCTAAATACACTATTTCTAGATTTATGGATTCATTGTGCAAGGACAAATAAATCAAACTCTTCCCTTTATCATCTCAAAAGAAAAATACTGAAATACTGAAAGCAGTGTGGCTTTCATTTGCACATTATCCCTATTATAATAACACAAACTGTTTACCTCATTTCCATTAAATTTGTTAAGAAATATGTCTTAATTATAGACAATATAAACTGTTGCTCCTACAGTCAATTTAACTTCAAAGGAACTCTGCATCTCTTTCATCAGGCCATTTTAGGAACTGATTCTGTCTATTTCTGCTCTTCTGGAACATTGCATTCGGATTACATGAATATGTTTGTCGCTGTTTTTTCTTTAACGTGCCCTATAGGCAGCAGGACTGTGTGTTTTTTAATGTCTCTTTTGCAATAAAGAAAAGTAAATAAGAAATTTACGATGACCAAAGAACCCGACAATAATTTATCTTCTGAAATGATTCGGTATCAGCCAGGAAACCCATGGATGAAATGTGGAATTACATACAGCATTCTCCCAGTTCCCTGTGGTTGGAAATTGATTAGCTGGTTTTAAGTCCCTGTATCTCCAAGCCTTGATTGAAAATTCAAGCCTGAGTTTACAGGGGTGCATGCGTGTGCATAGCTCCCTCACATTAATAATGTGCCCCCCAGGTGCAGTCTACAATAACACAGTCATTTCTTTTAGAGAAAATAATTTTGTATCTTTACTTTTATGTACCTTTTATACTACTCATTTTAACTTATGTCATTTATATCTGCTGTGCTACCTTGTTTATCGCACAGTCTGGAGTATCAGCAGATTCATATCACTGCTGGTGCATCAGTACATTCATGCATGTGACAAATAAAACTCTTGTATCACGAATGTCGAATCGCGATGCAGGATTCATTTGACCAAAAGTCGTCACAGAGGCCGGAACATCATTAGGCAAAAAGCAACAGTGGATATCCTTGACCGAAGGGGGTAGCAATATGTATGGTGGTCCATCGCCATGTCACAATTGGCCCATGAAATATTTCGCTCTGTACCCGGTTCCTTAATAGACTGTATGACATTTTATTCCCACCCACACTGAAACATCACAGTCCCTCAGACTACACTACCTACACATCATATGGGAAACATTAGATTCCGCAATTCAGGGGTCGTCCAAAATGGTTCAACATTCAAATGATCTTGCTTCCACCATCCTTTTCTTTCAACTGTAGATGGGAGGTGTATGATCAGGTGATGCAAGCAGCATGTGGTGATATCGCTCCTGAAGCTTGTCAAGGATGGATTCATCAGTCTAAGTGTTACTTCCTCTGCTGTTTGACCAGGGAACACATCCTTTGTGATATTGATGAGAAGAAATTCACATGATCTGCAGGGTAATACCTGAGCTCTCTGCACATTTTTATTTATTTGTATATTTACACTACATTGCTCAGACCAACTTGCAGTGCTTGTTCTTTAAATGTCACTTATTCAAAATTACTGTGCATTCAAAATATATTTTGATGAATTTGGTTGAATTATACTATACAAAATTGTAAATAAAATTAGGTTGAGTAAGTTTTCCCTTATATATTTAAGCTTTTGGGGCTGTGACTTTCTGATTTTGGGATTTGTGTGTATAGTCTTGGTAAACTGAAGTTTAGTGTTCTGAAACGTGCGTGTAACCAATTGAGAAAAACCATTTTAGTTTGGGGAAGACTTACATGTAGATGGTAAGCCAATTTCTCAGTCCAGTAAGAGTATTAGTCAAGGGTTCTGTTCCATTTCCCAGCCCTCATCAGATCTCTCATCCTTTCAATCCAGAGATTTTAATCTTCATTAACAAAAACCTAAAAGGATCAGAGAATATTATGAAAGTGAGAAATGAAATGAGAACCGAGTCATATTTGCATTTTTGGCATCATTTAACATAATAATGGTGACGATTCTGTTTTTTCATTTAGTGCGCTCGTTGCAATTTGCATATTCATATCTTTTCTTCAGCCATTTAGCATTCAAAATAACGTCTCTCTTTTTTAAATATCTCAGTGGCGGCTTGTGATCGCTATTTACTTTGATCATGGAGAGATCTTATCTTCTCGCTGCCACAATTTACAGCACCACCCCCTCGCAACCCACGTGAACGCATAAAAGCTTATAAAAACTACTGATCATCCATCCAGCCATCCATTCATCCATCATTTTCATTTCACATTTCCTAATAAGGACTGCAGTAGCGACAGCATGAGTAGAATAATCCAAACATCCCTTTGCCCAGTAACAGAAGCCAGGTATTAGTCCCAGGCTGCTCGTGGGATCAGCATGTCTACTTCAAAATAACATGTCAATGTCCATCCATATTCCAACCATTACCTTATAGAACAGGGGATCACCGTTGACAGGGTGCCAATCTCTTGCTGGATATGTAACCTACAAGCAATTTGACATGGTTCTCGACTGTGAGAGGGAACCAGAGATTCCACAATCTATGCAGCGCTTAGGGAGGCGGACATGGAAATCAGAATAACTGATTGCTATTCAATTACACTGCAGTTATCCTTTGTAATCATCTATCTGTTGACCGAAGACCAGAGAATGTCTCTAAATTTGCAGCCGCTAATGAGTTAAGGAATGAAATAGATTTGCCCTTATGTTAATTATCTTTCATTAGACAAAAATGCACAAGTGACTTGTCATTTGGAGGAAAAGCCTAAAAAATGCAAAATGCAAGACGTGCACTTTCATCAAATTAAAATCTGGCAACAGTGGTAGAACTGGCTGGCATTGCAGTCCTCAGCTCAAGTGGACATTCAAAACAAAGCCATCTGTGGGAAGTGTGATGTCAGCAGGTAATGGATGCAGTTATCTTTGCTGCAGCAAGTAAAAGCCATTGGAATCTTATTATGCTGCTGTGTTTTAAAATAATCACTGAACATATTTTATGGAGCTGCCAAATATATATACACACACAGAAATATACATATATATGTATATATATATATATATATATGTGTGTGTGTGTGTGTGTCTGTGTGTGTGCGTGTGTCTGTGTGTGTATATATATAAATTTTGATCCATGAAGCAGCCAACATGGATCAGGACAGCTTCGATGTTGTAATACATAAGAAATACATAAGTAATTATGCATACTATCAGTCAGACAGACAGACAGACAGACAGGTAGATAGATAGATAGATAGATAGATAGATAGATAGATAGATAGATAGATAGAT
>JAODKC010000137.1:26387170-26415085 GCA_026777985.1 Mormyrops attenuatus | reverse complement strand
CAGACAGACAGACAGACAGACAGGTAGATAGATAGATAGATAGATAGATAGATAGATAGATAGATAGATAGATAGATAGATAGATAGATATTTGGTAGTAGGTATTTCAGGTGATTCAGTTTCAGACTGTGAAACTCCAGTGCATAACAGGCAGCTTTCTGCTACTGGAGGCCAGAATAGCTTTGGGATGAATTAATCATATTTATAAATTTATATTTATATTTTATGAAATCTAAAGCAGATCAGTGGTTATATACAGTGGAGTTCCTAGACAATTTCACCTGGGGGGCCAGACTGGGGCAAGTTGTTTTGTTAGGGGGTGAGATGTATTTGACCTTTATATATTAAGTGTCAAGCAGAGTATAACCACCGTCCCAAAGCAGAGAAATCATTGCCCAGTCAACAGGTGACCATCTCTTTCGTTGCCTGGATTTATTCTGCCATTTAAGATTTAAGAATCAGCAAGTCACAGTTAAAAAAAGCTGCCGTCAGTCTATCCAGGGACATGATTCCATTATCCTTTCATTACCGATACGTCATGTTTATTGTATGCCTGTAGTCAGGCCTAAATCCAGCGCTTTGTTCCCTGGCAGAAGGCCTGTCCTAATGGGTCCTCATAAACTCTCGTTTGCGTAGCTTGAGGACCAGTCAGGGAAGCTGTGCCCAGCTGTCTTTGTGAGGCGCTAATGTTCTCGTCACCTTGGCAAGTTTCTCTACATTTTTTTTGCAAAGGTACACTACCAGTCAAAAGTTTTTGCACACCGCAGGTTTTTACCGCTTGTCCATTTACTTGATACACTGCAGATTTTTTATTCTTGCTATGCCCTGGAAAGTTGAGTGTACAAGTATAAGTCAAAATATAAGTGAAATAGAACAAGTTTCTTTTATAACATGTAAACATGAGTATGTAACTACATGCCTGACATCCTATGAACCAGATGTATGGTGATGGAATAGTCCAATTCTAGGCTGTCCTTTAACTTTAAATTAAAGTTAAAGGCAGCTCAAAGGCCTCAGACGGGAAATCGCTGCAGAGAGTGGTGAGGACTGCAGAGAGGATCATCGGGACTTCTCTTCCATCGGGTCACTGCACTCAAACGCTGTCTCAGCAGAGCCTGTGACATCATCAGGGACTCCGCCCACCCCCACCACAGACTGTTCTCCCTGCTGCCCTCTGGGAAGAGATTTTGCAGCATCAGGACCAGGACAGCCAGATTCTGTAATAGTTTCATTCCTCAAGCCATTAGACTCCTGAACTCCTGACTCGTGACAGCCCCTCCCCACACTCCGCCTCACTCCACCCATGCACATGTCACTTTTTCAAGAACTTTTGCACTATAACTCATACAGTGATGTACACTGGTCTTTTTGCTGTTATAATCCGGTTAATATATTGTATTGTCAATTCCACTTATATTCTATTCTCTATTTATACATATATATGGTGAGAAAAAATGCAACTAAATTTAATTTGGATGTGCACTAACTGGTCTATTCCTGAATGACAATAAAAATTCTTCTATCTATCAATCTTCTATTAAATGCACTAGTTAACTGTTTCACCCCTGCAGTATTTAATGCCTCCTGTAGAAAGAATGCCTTGGATTTGTTCAGCTGTTATAACTGCTAGAGGAGGCTACTTTGATGGATCAAAGACATTGCCATTTTGCATTAATGACATTTTAAATGGCATCAATGACATTGTCTTGCTAATAGAGGCACTTAAATGGGGAACATGCTGTAATTTTATTTGGTAGCAAAGAATATTGAGTGTATTTTTTTCTAATAGTTGAGCAGCTCAGTGTGTGCAAAAATTTTTGACCAGTAGCGTCTTACTTTTAAGTAATCTAATTAATGTACTATGCATTCATGGCATGGATGTTATGTATACTTTTGGGTGAAAGGGATTTAGTGTCTACCAGTGGCTCTACACTTTTAAGCAAATTATAACAATTTTAAACAAAAAAGCTGCCTAGAATTATAAACAGCACGTCTGAATGAGTTCCCGGTGCTGCTTTGGATGTACCGCCACATAATATTTTCCGTGTGAGAATGGCCTATGCAGAAAATAAATGTCAGGCTTATTATTCTTCACGCAACCCCATTTGTCTTCCACTGGCCTTTTCTATCACTCTCTTTTTTAGCGAAGATTTTCCCATGAAAATAAAATTCATCGTAAAATGGACACTGTTTTTAAGGTCAAGTATGTGTACAGGAAGGTCACAGCGCTGTAGCTGAGCCCACACAATGATCAAGGAGGCAGTTTACTCAGTCTGGCCCTAACAGTTAAATGAAACCAATATTGTCATTAAATATTAAAGCTCTGTGCCGTGAAACCACTTCTCATATAAATACGGATTATAATCACTTTCACAGTCCTACAATTTTTGGATCAAGGAAACCAAAACAAAGAAGTTCAATTCTCTGCCAAAACTCCTATAAATGCAACTGAAGAAGTAGTGGAAAGCAGTTGGGCATCCAAATAAAGAGCCAATACTCTATGTTTCATTTAATAAACTCTCCAATCTTAATGTCCAGCCAAACTGCAAAGGCTAAAATGTGCTGGATGCTGCCTTTTAACCAACCTGCAAGCTAAAGTCCGTTTGGACGTCACAGGAATCGTTCTCAAGAATCTGACTCTCTTGCCCCTTTCTTGTGCAATTGCCAAGCTTAAAGATTTCATGGTCATCCTTCAGGGATAATTGCAAGCTCTGTAACTGGGCTTTTGCAAATGCCACTAGAATTAGAATAGTTATTCAGTGCTCAGAGACAGCCTGACAATAATGATCTCTGGCAACCTTTAACAAGGTCTGTTGGAAGTCATTATGTCATTGTCAATAAAAGCTTGCCATATCTTGTAGCATTATGTTTGGGGCATTTATTAAGTTTTCAGAGTAAGAGACATTGACTGAAGATTGTGGTTTTCATCCCAGGGAAGCACAGAAAAATAAATGAATAGGAACAAAAGTTATATTTTCACATCGATTGTGCTGAGAGTGAAAGTGCCTTTAAGTTAAAGTGCAGATTAAATGCTGATGTAGCTCAGAAAGTTTGGCTTTGACTGTCACACTTTGCAGTAAATGGTTTTACTTTCCTTCATTCTGGCCAGATTAGCAACTGGGCCACAAGAGGTTGGGTGATGGAGACACAGGGGAGCAGTTGCCATGGGAAACAATTACTGAATTCCTGGATGTCGAGAGTTTGATTGAGTTGCACTCTGTCACCTAACAATGGCCAAAATAGAGCACAGTGTCATGACCACAGGCTCCACTTTGGCTGAGTCTACTGATGAAAAAAATAACATAACTGTGTGATTGTTGCCTCACGATGTTCCAAGCAGATCTCTGAACACCTGCAATGCATGTAGCAATGTCTAAAAGAACAGGAGTAACCAAGTATTAATAATATTCCATTACTTTTTACTTTTTCCTCATCCGTAATGTATACGAAGTTGATGAAGTTCTGAAGACCTTATGAACTACAATGAAAGTGTGACGTAGGCATCTGCTATGAGCCACATCCAATAGTTTTACATGGGATAAATAATATTTTCAAATGACAACAGAAGAATGCCCTAGTCATTGATAGTCATGTACAAATCTTAATATAATTTACTGTGTAATAGTTCTACGGTTCTAATATAGCATCAGTGGTCTCAATCAAGTCAGCTTTCCAACCTGGTAAACAAAACAACAATCCAATACCTACATTGTGCAATTCAAACTGTGATTTCAACACAGGGAATTTCAGATGGATTGGGGTTGGCATTCATGCAGTCCTCTAATTATGCCAATGATAAAGCGGAATCAATATGTTTGTTGTCATGGTAACCGGTAAATACAGTATTAAATAGCTCCCCAGGGGAGAATAACAATCTCCAGGAAGTATTACTTATGTAATCCAAATGGAAATCAGACTTCTGGTCCTAAGGGAGCTATTACGTTAAGCCTTTACAATATCCCGTCGAGCCGGATACAGAAACATCTCACTTCTCCTGTAGTCCTCCGTGACAACAGAAGCAAGACCTGCTTAGTGAGTGACATCAAAACAACATTTGGTCACTGTGAAAATAAATCTGACTATGCTTAACTTTTGAAGAACCTTTTATCTTTGACCTTGAAGTTGATTTTTTTTCCATTTACCTGTTTCCTTTCACTAGAAAAGTTCCTAATAAATAGATGCATTACAGATGCACCAGTGCCCAATTTGCTGCTGTTCGTGTACAATTTCCTGTTAATCATTTCATCAGCATTTCTTAGCTGATTTCTTAGCATTTCTTTATTCATTCAGTCATGTTTTTGGTTCCCACAGTACATGATTTTGTTGTCATTTTGTTATCCTTGTATTGTCATTTTGTTGTTTTTGTGTTATACGGTGCTGTGTGGCTTCTTTGTTTACTATCGTACTGTGTCTTGCGATCTGAAGAAGTTACATGTGCATGCGAGTGCTTTCTCTTGCCAGTTGTAACCAACCTACCTGTAAGGCTAGGGCAGTGTACTCAAAAAAAAAAGAGAAAAAAATATGAAATAAGGCAACAGAGTTCTGTGTTGGGAGAGAAAAGCAGCACACGTTTAAGCAACACTGCTTCCGTGCAGGATTTATTCAAGATGAATTTGCTGCCCGGGATTATTGCTCTACCCAACACTAGTGGTCCAGCGCCCCCCATCGGAAGGGAGTCTGAACTAATACACATATGAATGTGGATAAACACGGAGGAGGGAAACAAGGAGAGAGAAAAGAAAAAAGAAAGATGTATATATATATTTGTCAGTTTGGCAAAGAAAAATAATTAGTCAGTGACAAAAAGAAAGTGAGAAACGACTATTATTCAGATAATAGTGGCAATCTGGAGCAGACTTACACTGACATACGGACAATATATCTAAGCATTTTGACTCTCGTGGGCAAAACGATGCTGATTGTACTTTTCATTTTGGTGGCGCTGACTAATTCATTGGTGGAATTATTTGCTTTTGAGACATGAGTTAATTGTTTTGAGTAACTTACAGGCTTTTGCAGCTAAACCATAGTGTGGTGCTGTAAGCATGAACTGTGTTGAGAAATGCTCTTATAGTCTTGATAATGTTTAGTATGTTTCATGAAATGTGCCAAAGTAATCGAGATAAATTGTAATGTACGGCGTTGTCAAATAATATTACTTGATATATATATGTGGAGGTTGTGAACCAGTGGTGACTGCTGTAAGACTACAAGGGAGGCTCCGCCTCCTGTTAAATGTCATAAAAATGTTGGTCAAATATGTCCTGTTGTATTTACATTGCTATTACAAGGAGTGTGCTAGAATGTGTTCCACTTCATGGCTAGTTCATTCAGAATCAGCAATAGTTTCTTGCAGGTCATCTAATGTGATTTTTTTTCTCATACATTACATTCCTATGGCAACACTATCCAATAAAACCCATAGAAGTGCAGTGAACAACAAGTGAACAAATACCCTACACTGGAGCCTTAAATTGAGAGATATTTGCGGGTGTTCAGCAGAGAGATTTGCACAAGGCCAGGTAGTGAGCTGTTCACTATGAGGAGAACTAGCATTTCCAGCATTGTGCAGGAACACAATAGTCTCACCCTTTACTCTGCAGTGTGAGGCTTTATGATATCCGCTAGACTATATAAAATACTTCAAAGCTGATTATCAGTGGGCTGTTGCATCCACAGGCCTCTATCAGTCAGTCCTATAGTCTCAGTAACTGTAAGAGTAATGAAGGAGAGAAACAAAAACATTTACTCTGTGTTGCTGGGAGCTGAGAGGTATGCCACTGAATGGTAATTATCGGATATACAAGTGGAGAATCTGATTTAATGACATAATTACAGGTAATCACAGTTACCTAACTGCACTTCATTGCATCTCCCTATCATTCCTGGACAGTTTTTTTTATCACTTTTTTATCCTTTTTTTAGGCTAATCAATGCTCCATTTAGTGCCACTTGAATTTCTAGGTTCACACATCTTAATGTTGCTGCTTTGAAAGTGAGAGGAAGTGATAATGTTTTGTTTGAAGTGAGTCCTTAATTTTCAGTGTCAAGGGTTTTCTGTGAAATCTAAAATGGCTGAAACGTTAATGGATTTTTCCAGCAAACACTTTTATATTAACTGTTCCTGTTTTTTCATTGATGTCTTCATCTCGATTTGGACTAGCAAATTTTTTTAATTTTTCTATGGAGGCGTCCTCCTCTCACTACTGGATGGGAATAATCATGTCAGGGAGAAACTGGCTAACGAATATGGGGTCCTCCGTTGGTCCCTCAACCTCCCACCTAATGTGTCAGCTTTGGGTGGTCAAACTTTAGGGAACGACCAGATCAATCGCTTGACCCATCACCTGTTTGTTATCTTTTCTTCAAGAAGACTTTTGGTACTGGGACCTCCCTGCTTACCATCACACAACTGTAATGCGTGTCACACCTGGCTGCAGTCAGAATTCCTAGCTAGGCCTCACCTCTTGACATTGAGCATATTTGGCAGCTGGAATCATATAGAGGACTTTCAGTAATCTCAGTCCTTTGTCAGGTATTGTGCTTGTGTTACTGAACCATTTTCATGCCTTATTGTATTTGCCTAGTGTGTTGTTCAGATTTTTGCCAGCTATACTGACCCTGTCCATTTAGATTTTGTATCTTATATACCTGACCTGTTTTCTGACCCTAACCTGTCTTTGAGTAATGATTGTTGACTATATTTTGGTATTGATGAATTTTGTTCTTCCATAAAAGGAATCTCTCTGCACTTAGGTGAAGCTTGGCAGGGTTGGATGCTGTACCTGTAACAGGAAGGCCCTTAACTCTTAGTTGCACCTGAGCCTGTCTTACTGTACTTTATCAAAAATCGACATTGCTTTGGGAGAATGTGCCTGCTGAATAAGTCAAATTTAAATCTTTAGACTGATTCATTACAAAGAGATTATGGGCCTTCTTTTGACGATGTAAAGCAAAGCGTAAAACGCAAGATGCAACTAACGTTTATGGGCGTGTCCAGTTCCATTTTGCTGTTTTGAGAAATGAAAAACCAGACTGTGTGCCAGCACAAGCTTTAACTGCGATCTGGTGAGAAGGCCCAGCAGAAGTATACCAGGGCTGAAACAATATTGGAACCAGTCAGATACTGCGATGTGATTTTGTTGTAATAAACACTGGGATATTTATAAAGCAAAAAAATGAATTCAAAATAAATAAATCGCTCACAAACCCATCAAGGAGTGATTTAAACTGCAAGGATGAAATTATTACGATTGGCTTGGAGAGTCAGAGAGCACACGCAGTTCTCACAAACTGATTTTTTAACATATATTAGACAGATCTTGAAAAGGAACAATCATTAAAATTACAATGCGTTCCGAGTTTTGTTTCCTGTATCAAAGTAAAAATGTTTTAGTGAAACTTAAACCCCCTGTGTTATAATGTCTGTATAGTATGAAGGTATGAAAAAGCCTGATCTTTAGCCTGCTGGCTATCGTGGTGCTTGCAATGTGAGAATTGCATATGACAATGACAAGACAAGACGGGATCACCTAGTCCTATAATATACAGCCATTTTCTGAATTCAATACAAAAGACACTCCCTTGCGTAGTGATGTCATTTAGCGATGGTCCCCGGCTTTATGCCAGTGGAAAATCAACACCTTGAAGTGCCATACTTTTGCTACTTTTTCAAGTACCAAAAATACAGTATCTGGTGCAGTGGAAAAGTATCCTTAGAAAGTCAAAAAAGCAGCAAAGTGGTATAACATCTAAGCTTTGTTAGCTGTGGTTACACTGTGGGAAGCTATGGAGGCAAAGAAGATTGCAATCTCAAAGGCTATAGGAGTATCTGGTCACAATCTAAATGAATGTAATGTTGAAGAGTCTGAGCTTCAGGTGATGAGCCAGCAAAGCTCTTCCCATTTCAGAGAGTTATATGCTGCAAATTATACCCTTTCAGAAATAATGTAAGAGTGAAACATGGAAATAAGTGTGGTTGATGGGTTAGGGAAAAAGTAGCCAATGGACAGTGAACTTTTGGCGAGGTGACACATCAGAGGAGTGCAAGAGTCTTGCTGAAGGGGTGCATTTGAGAAATGGGTGACTGTTTTGTGTGCAGTAACAGATAACGGACAAGCAGAGTGGGGTAATTTTTGCTCTAAGTTTACAACGAAGGTAGTTACTGAAAGGTGAAAGTTAAAAGAAGTGCTGATGTGGGCAATCATCTGTCCAAGTATACAGTCAATTCATCTGCAGTTACAGTACAGCAGAAGGGAGAATGAGGAAACAAAAAATTAAGAAAGGAGGACAAAACTGAAAATGGTTTATGAAGATACTTTGCTGTGCTGTTGTTTTCAATTGTCTTAGGAGACGGTGAGCCAACATAGAGGTTAAATAAACTGTGAGAACATGAGGATGTGTCCTTACTTCCACTGCTTTACAATCTCTTAACATCTGGTCATTACACATGCTAGTTTGTATTCATTTTTCTTATACAATTTTCACCATTTTTCACAAAAAAACTGTATTTAAATATAATACAATCTTTTCATGTGATCCAAAGACATGACGCTAATTGTATTGGTAGTTCAAAATTGCTGACAGCTGGTGATCTAGATTGCTGATACTATCCAATTAGTCACATGCAGTGATATGTGTCTATAGATCTGTTCCATTTCATCTGCCCTTTGAGTCTTCACAGAAGCTAATTGTGTGCTAATAACAAGCTATTTATTAGTGATTCATAGTTACATGTGCATGAAAATAAGGTGATCACTGCTGCCCATATTTATAATTTCCTTTTTCTAACATGCTGATATCATGCAGTTATCGGCATGAACCTAACAGACCATATCTGACAGCAGATTGGTCCCACAGCAGACAAGACCATGTGTTCGTGTCAGGATGTGAGCTGCTCCCCCTTTAACAGGGTGACAGTGTCGAGGTCACCCGCAACCAACTCATTGTTAATCATAGTTCTTGAATGCTTTCCAGAAATCACACTCACAGAGGGGACGGGCCCGGATCCAGGGAAAATATCAGCCAGCTCTCACATTGATCTTAATTCCAATTTTCTAGGAGCATGCCCGCATCATTCCGACTGATAATGACAGTTCCAAAAGTGAGGCAGAGGACACCGCTAATCCGAGAATGCAGCATTTATTTATTAAGGGCTTGAATATTTGTGTGGGCTGCACACTCATTTTCATTCCACTAGTGATTTAGAACTGGAGCTAGACGTCAGACCTTCAGCTTCTCAATGCTGTCAGTTAGCCATGCCTGAAAAGCCAGCTTCTTCAACGATGGTTTCAGAATGAAATTGGAGTGAGGACTTTTGGTAGTGTTTTTATTGCAACTCAGTATGGTAAATAGCACTGGCCTCTGGGGTCATTACAGCATAACTATATCATCACCCGGAGCCTGGCCTCCCTACGTGCCGTTTTAATTAAGACACGGCATTTCAAACTGAAAGGAGAGCACTTGAGATGTGAAGAAGCACAGTATGTTTAGATACTGGCCATTGTGAGATGCAGAGGTGGCCTGTTCTCAAAGGAGACTCATCTGTTAGTGTGCATCTTCATGACAAAGTGACAGTTCCCCTTTTTAAAGAGAGCTAAACCCCATTTCATTAACATCTCTAGAGGAACATGACCCCATTCTGAAGCTTGATAGGTAGACACTAGATATATCTCACTGCTGTTTAGAGAGTTTTGTGAACAGAAATATATTTGAATACTTACTAAAATGAATGACATATATCATGTTATATAAATAAGCGCAATGCGGAAGGCAACAAAAACTTTTCTCTCTGGAGATTCAGCTGAGGTTGGGTATGCAAAGTTTATTCATTTTCATTTACTGATTGCATTACGAATGGAAGGTGTAGTGGTGTAGTACTTGAACTCAATCAATCACATTGTCAGAAATTAAACAAGAAGCACTAAACAACAATTCTGTTCTAATTCCATTCATTGCTTGATTGTTAAAATAGCACCATATGTAAAGTTAGTGAGGCAACCTGCCAAAGCTGACATCCTCAGAAGAATACTTTGAAGTGGAGCCAGTGAGTCCTACCATTTATCTTTCAGTTGCTGATCCAAAATACACGCAGTAACCCAGAAATACAAATGTCGAAAAATATCAAAAATAGGAAAATCAAAACAATGGCCCAACTGAAGATTAGGTAACCATGCAAGAAAACGGAGCATTGAAAAGTAAAGATTGAATGCAATGGCTGTTACAGCCAAATCCATGTAGTGTACCTAATGCTTACTTTTCCACTTTATGTCCCAACATCTCACCATCTTTCAATGAACAACAAAGTATCCAAAGTCCACTGGCCTCTATATATTAACATTACTTCACAATGCCACAATTACACTGGTCAAAAAACAGTGGAATTAATTATACTGTAATTAAGGTACAAACAATGCCTCATGAAACATTTGCTATATTTTTTACCATCTAGTGGGGTAAAAAAAATACCACGCATAGTCCATGAGGTGTTGCTTTGGCCATCACCTGGCAATGCATTCAGAGTCACTCGACTCAGAGGGCCCTTAGGGGCTGGGGAGCTGAGAGTAGATGAAGAGAAAACAAACCATGCAGTTTGTGCAGGAGTTTACATCTGTGCTATAATCAGAGCAAACTGTATGTGTGTTTCATTTCTATCAACCAAATCCTACCTCCCAACTGTTTATGTAGTACAGACCCATGGGGGGGGGGGGGGAGAATGTGGGTGGGGGGGGTCTTATACCACTCCTTTGCAGGGCAGGGAATACCCTGGGAGGGCTGCCAGTCCATCACAGGACACGAGGCAGGGGACACCCTGGACGGGATGCCAGTCCATCACCGGGCACAAGGCAGGGGACACCCTGGACAGGATGTCTGTCCATCACAGGGCACAAGGCAGGGGACACCCTGGATGGGATGCCAGTCCCTCACAGGGCACAAAGTAGTTAATTATAATTAAATAATAAAAATACAAAAACAACTAAATAATGCATGATAAACAGAACAAGCTTCCTCCTTTCCACACACACCCCGCTAATACTAAAATATAACATTAAAAGAAAATAAATGTGACTGAAACAAATAAATTTAATTAAAACTAAGCTGGAAGTTGTGTAAAGTAAAACTTAAATATAGGAGCACATAAAACGAAACACCACAAAGTAATTTTTGCACATCAGTGTTAATGTTTGTTAATATGCTTTTCCGGAGCCATTTCGTCACACATTTGAATCTTAAATAAACCCTCTGAAATAGAACCTGTAGCTGAGAGCAGCACACCAGGCACAGAGAGAAATACTTCCAAGCCTCGGATGATGTGAACTAACGCAAATATTCAGTTGTAAGGGTGTCATTCCTCCTAAGCCAAGATGTAAAATTCAGTGGATTAGCTCTGTCCGTATGCCATCGTGCTGTGAGCGAGAAGCAGAGGGAGCGGCAGAATCAGGGCTGTGTCTGCATTCAGCACTCACTTTAATCAGTTTTCAAGTATATTCATGTCTTTTTATTTGGTTTTGTGGGTCTAGGAAGAAATCCTTCCTCATCTCAGGGTAAGGTAGGGGGGCTCATCAGACTTTAATTGTTGCTCTTCCTTATCACTCCATCTGTTTCTGGAGGGGGACGTCAGCTGAGTGACACTGGTGCCAAAGGAGGAGTACCCCCCCTTGATACACAATGGTGCAGAGGGGAGGCTATGGGGGGTGAATGCTATTGCACCTGTTGGTTTTGGAGACAAATGTTGGCCAGCATCTTCTCCATCTGTGTTCTCCCAGTTCGGTGTCGCACATGCCGTACATATGGCTCAGGATTTCCTTCTCTTCGTTTGTCTTTTTATTCGTTGGCTGTATAGATGTACAGCATGCAGAGATTCACTGGAGAGCTTTGTAAGCTGTCACAGCGCCAAAATGTTTTGATAAAGAATAACAGGACGCAAAGGAATAAACTACAATATAAAGAGAACAAGGGGGGTCAAAAAAGCAAAACATGGAAACCAACTGACTACAAGAAACCATAGGATAAAACAAATAGGGGGGCAGAGCAGCATAGGGAGCAGAAGTAGGCAAGGGAACAGGATAACACACACACACTGACAGACAGACAGACAGACACACACACACACACACACACTGACAGACAGACAGACACACACACTGACAGACAGACACGCACACAGAAACACTGACTGACAGACACACACATACACTGACAGACAGACAAACACACAAACAGACACTGACTGACAGACACACATACACACAGACAGACACAATGACAGACAGACAGTCACACACACTGACGGACAGAGACACAAACAGACACACTGACTGACGCACACACAGACAGACACACACACACTGACAGACAGACACACACAAACACTGACAGACAGATACACACACACTGACAGACAGACAGACACACACTCACTCACTCACTCACCAATCAGAGAGGATGCAGGACAACGAGCAATCAGGTATAACAATCATGAGGCACAGGGAAACAGGTGGATGTAATAAACTAAATCATAGAACTAAGATACTAACACAGAAACTAGGAAACAGAATCTAACACTAGGAATATAATATGAAGACAAGTAATACATAATGACCAGTGGATTCTGAGCGGCATGGTAGGCCTATGGAGCAATGCAGCTGTCCAGGGGCATGGAAAAGACTCTAGGGGCTTAAGCAGACTGGGGCTGAAGGGCAAGAGACAGGGAGGAGGACAGGATGACCAGCGATACCTGCTGGTCAAACGGGGAGGAGACACAAATGGCAGGGATGGACGGGGCAAGCCCTGGATTGCAGGATCGGGTCATTTATCAAGCACAAGAAACGAACACAAGGGTAGCGTAAGAGGTTTCCGCTGAGTTTGATCACAAAGACACGGGACTGGGAGGGGGGATCATCAGGCTGGGGCTCAAGAAAGCAAAAGAGGACAGGAAATCTGCTCATTAATTCAGCACAATGAACCAACTCCTGCTTTTAATTAAAACAGGAATTGCATGTACAAAAAACACATTGTTTAATTTTCCCTTCTACAACAGAATTTCTAAAATGACTTAATAGCAGCATTGGCATTTAATATATAACACAGGTGGGATATGGGTGTGACATTAATTTGAAATTGTGGGTGGAAAAAGTACAATAATAATAATAATAATAATACTAGTAACTACATACAGTTTTCAATTCAGTTCAGTTTTAGTTTTTTATAGTGCATGTTCACAACATTGCATTGTCTCAAAGCACTTTGCATTATCCTACTCAAACCCCCAGTGAGCAAGCAAGAGGCGACAGTGACAAAGAAAAACTACCTGGAAGGAAGAAACCTTGTGAGGATCCAGACTCAAAGGGAGAGCCCATCCTCCAGGGGGCGGCAGAGGAAGTCAAATCAATCAATCAATCAATTAGTCATAATACTTTATTAATCCCTAAGGAAATTATATGGTTACAGCTGCTCCAGGACAGTAAGAAAATAGTCAACAACTTAAAATATGAATACTAAATAATACAAGATATTACAGATTGCAAATATTACAATATCTCTAATAATGCAATAACTTAATATATGAATATTCTAATATATTACAGTAATTAACTATAGGTGAAATTGAATTGAGGTTCCCCTCTTATCATACTGCCATGTTACGTTAATGGTGTAATGGTGTAAATACAGTTGCTGCAGTGTATACCTGTGCTTAGATGGAGGAGTTGTACAGTGGAATGATTTTCTGTGTCGTTCAGTGGTGCATTTGGGTAATCTTAGCCTCTCACTGAACATGCTCCTGTGATTGAGTAATCTTAGCCTCTCACTGAACATGCTCCTGTGATTGAGTAATCTTAGCCTCTCACTGAACGTGCTCCTGTAACTGGCCAGCACGTCATCGACTGGGTGGGAGGTATTGTCCAGCATTGTCCTCAACTTGGACAAAATGAATGAATAAGATGCTACTGTATGATACTGTATTATGCCTTGAGCAGACAAAATGCTGAAGCCACAAATGTTTTCACACAAGTAGTGCCGGGATTCATTATCACAAACCATTGTGTTTAACCCGAACTTTTTATTTAATTGGGTTTTTGGCAGTCTGTTCGTATGTACGAGTCATTCGTAAGCTGGATGTTCTTAATTAACCCCAGGGACTGCCTGAAGTTTAATAAATTGTATTTTTTCCGATAACTTAAGAAAGTGGGGAAAGAAACTTTTTAAATGTCAACAAAAAAGTAATACAACAACAAAATTGTGAAGGACAAAACAGTCAAGTCATTAATTAAAAAAAAACAAAACATTTTTATCTATAACTTTTGGTTCCACTTCAGAAAATTTTCCTGAGTGATATTTTTGATATTTATGGTCTGGCAGAAATAATTGAATCATTTTATACAACATAAAACACTTAGTACCAAAAAAAAGAAAAACTGACTGACCCCTAGCCCGAGAAATGCCAGCTTCTACTCATTTCTTTCAGAAGGACCTACCTATACACAGATTCAGTTGCTTCCACATGAGTGTCTCTTGGCTAATGAACTCCTGGATTTCAATTCAGAACCACTCATTGGCTTTTCTTCAGCACAGAGTATATCATTCTTAATTAGAGGTCTAGTGTACATATTAACAATCTGGGAGACTGGGGGACTTTTTAATGTTGTGGACAGAGGCATGCATTCATCAGCAATTGCTAGCTAAATCCAGTGATTGCTAATGATCAGTAATAGTAATCAGAACCCAAATAGTGCCAATAAGCTTCATCACCTGCAGTCAGGCAATTACAGAGAAGAGTGTTACACATTCCATTGTAGAGGGCAAACAGCTATAGTGGTAGCAGTAGTAGGAATGAATACGCGGAAGACCTGTGTAGCAAAGATGTCAAGTTCGATATAACTGATGAGGTGAGATGCATGAATGAACTGTCAATAATGGAAGAGGAGGTCAGTGTGTTCACTGCTGAAAAGGAAGGTCACAGAGTTATGTAATTTCCCTTTTTATCTTAATATAACATGCCAAATTACGCCTAAGATTACTGAACCCTACATAGAACACCAGAAAGGGATTAGAGGGAAGCATGATTAAAGTCAACAAAGATGCTTCTGAAGGTGCTGGGCTGTTGAGTTTGAAGTTGTGTGACAGCCAGGTCGGTGATATCTAGTGATGGCAAAAAAACGACGCTTCATGAACCATTTGCTGTATTTTTTCACCCCAGTAGATGGTGCTGTCTGTTCAAAAATGGGCTCAAAGCATACCCCAAAGTATGTCAAGAGCACCATCTAGTGGGGTCAAAAATATCACAAATGCTTCATGGGTTGTCATTTTGGCCATCACTACTAATACCTCAGGCTACATCCGCCAATGGTGTAATGTAAAAAGAAATGGATTCTATCTGTGAAAACTCTCTACATTGAGGGACTCACTCAGTGTATGTAACCTAAGAAGTGCCTTAGGGTTCGAGTTACTTTGTACATAAATGTGAAAATAATGTCTTTAGGTACAAACATGAATGCCAAATATGTGGTAACTGTGGTATAAATGGATTAATGCACTGAAAGTCATGCATTATACATTTTTAAACAGACTCTGCCATGCATCTTGTGGTTCTTCATCTCCGCAGCCATGCATTTAAAGGCATATAATGCATGGCTTGGAGTGCATTAAGTTTTAAATAACTACCAAACTGTTACTATTACTTCTGGGCACAACAACCTCTAACAGAATGACAAATTTAATAGATAATATGGTGCAAAAAACCTGACTCATTAGAAAACAAGTTCTAATGAGTCAGGTTTGCCTGTGAAGGCCCTTGTTGCTATACTGTATGGTATTTCCATTAGTGGGATTTGGGTATTTCCATGAGTCAGGTTTGCCTGATTTTTAAGCAGCTTCTTCAGCATATTATTGAAGGACCAGTGTGCTTAAAAATGCCACCATGTTTAAGGTAAAAGTGGAAGATGTCCACCAGCAATACGGATGAACTATTTTATCATTTTGATTGCATAATTTAATTCCATCCATAATTGTTCATCACTGGTAACGATAAGCCTGGAGCCTGTACTCACAAAGCAGAGGGAACACTGTGGGAATGAACTGTAACTCCATTTCAGGGCACACACACACACACACAAGCACATACAGTATAATATAAGTTAATTTTCTATGTTGTTTTACTAATTCTTGGTTAAATCTTGAGGGCAATTGTGGTCAAAGTGGGCTTCTATTAAAATAAATTAACATGAATTTTCTTTCCTCTAGCAAATGATTCCCATTACAGAATATGTGATCTTTGAGTAACATCTAAACTAGGTGTATCGCACCCATGTCCAGGTTCAAGATATGAGAGACTGGGCATTTTATAACACTGAAGGCAGCTTGCTCTGTAAAGGAAATGCAAAGCAGATGTGTAGTTCAGGAATTCTATCCTGAAAATTATTGTACATCAAAACTCTGCAAGAGATTTCCTAAACATGGAGCTTAAAGGGGAGCTTAAACCTAGATGAGTGGGTCACAATGCCAGGACTAATGGATTTTTAAGCAGGTTGCTCAAACTGCTCAAAGATTAACAAGCAATTTGAGCAAGTTTTTGCAAGTCAGAAGGAGCACAGCGTACAGGATCTGATCAGTAAATATTCTGAAATAATCACTATACTGTGAGAATGTCATATTGTGGAGTGTAAGCTTGGAATGAAGGATAAAAGGGCCTAATTACTAACCTCCAACGAACATAATCAAGATGAGGCTAAAACCCACATCAAAGTTACTGTCGGACGCCGCCTTTCCACAGCCAACTTGCCTTATTTGTTCAGCTTTAACAAATTCTCTGCTGGCTGCCTCATAGTGACTCTCTAAGTCAAAGATTAAAAGTGGTATTTGCAGAGGTGGATGTCATACTGAACCATTATAAACATGACAGTGTTTGAAATGTCATCTCCACTGGCATAATAGCCCAATGACAGACTGGGGTGAGGACCCAGAGGTACCCAGCAAAGTGTCTAGAGCTATAATCCTCCATTCCTTATTATCTTCCTACTACAAAAGGAGAATGAAGTTAAGGAAAGAAAAGCCGTAGATTAGAATTTCATTTCACATTCTTCTGGGAATCAGTTCCAGAAAAACATTTAATGTATATTTCATGCTTACCACAAAATAGAAAGTTTGATTCAACCTGTTTGTGAGTCTCTCTCTGATCTGTCTCTATTAAACTGTGCATTATGCAGTTTCCAGTACATTTCATTCTGCAGTGTAGTGAAACATACTAGTCTGCTCACTGTAATATTCAAAATCCTGATGCCTAATGACACCAGAAGCTCAAATCCAGCCAAAAAAAAGGATTTAATGTGCTTACGAACGAGATACGTTCCGAACGGCTGTTCGCAACTTGAAATGTTCTTAAGTCGTTATTCAACATCATTTTAAGGGTATACGCAAGTACTAAGAACTAGGATGCTGGGAGTATGCATGCTACACTGCTGCGCGGCGGGAGTAGCGGCCAGAAGTCATACTAGGCGGAACTGGAGCGCAGAAAAAAAAATGATGTTGCGAACAGGAAACAGGAGCCCAGTGAACACAATTTGGACTTACAGTACAGTCCTCTTCGTTCGCATGCCTGAAAGACCGTAAGTTGAACGTTCGTAAGTAGAGGAGTGTCTGCATTTGTTTTTTGTTTTGTTCTTTATTTGTAAACATTATTGAGGGTGTCACCTTTCTTGTACCTTGTGTTCTGGGAAATGGTTAGGCCTATTCCTACCCTGTACACGAATACTTGGACGGTGCATGTTCTCACTGACCCTGTGCCCGCCAAAGCTGTGGTCCAGGCCAGCTCAGGAGATTTTCAATACTAAATGCAGAATGTTGTGTGGAATGCAGGATGGCAACAAATTATGCACAATAAGCAAAAGATAATTGGAAATAGGTTCTATGGACCCAAATGGGGCATAAGGTAGTTTCCATACAGTTGTTACCTGTGTGTCTAGCAGTCCCATTCCCTGGTTGTGGCAGAATCAAAGCCAGAAGAAAGAATTTTCCCTTCCAAATACAGAAACATGTTTTCACCCATTTCCTAAAAATGTGGTCCATCAGTCTTTAAAGGATTATATAATACTTTTCAAAGTTTGTGAGACAGTAAATCATCTTTTGTTAGGCCGGTTCTGGGGGAGAAGTACAATGCTTACAGAATTGGATTTTACAGTCCTCATCACTTCCACTTGAGCGCAATTTTCTAGGCCTGCAACCACCATATGAGTTCTGGTCTAGCAATTTGGAAATGTCGAGTGACTGCAGTACTTCAAACAGTATCTCTTTAATCCCTTTAAGTTGGTGCTCTGAGGTGAACTGTCTTAAAATCATTTCTATTGTATGAATAAACTTAGTGCTGTATTGGGTCTGAACTTACCCTGTGCAACTGCCCAGCCGACCCTGGAACAGTCCTAAAACTCCTAGTCCTGTACCACCAAAAATTTCCTTGGACACATTTTATTTTGGCACCATTTAACACGTAAGATTTCACTGCAATTTCTTGGATAACTAGGACTTTGTACAGATTGATCCTCTAAGTAGTTTTAAGGTCTTTGGATATTATCAAACTTAACTGTACTTCCCATGTTCTTTACTGCATCACTCTTTGCGTCCAGCTGTTGTAGGATTGCCGAGTGCCTCTCCCATATGGCACAGGGCACAGAGTGGAGGAACATCTTGGCTGGGATGCCAGCCCACTGCACTGCACACACATTCAGACAAAACACAGGTGACACAATAAGAATGTGCAAACTCAAGCAAACGCTGCTCTACATCTTAACATCACACTCTCCTAGCTGACATGTCTAATACCCAAGAGCTCCTCAACAAACCATACCTACCACTCTGCCACCTGTAGGCTTCTGGGTTTAAATTTCGTGGTTGGTAGACTAATCACATCACTGTTGGGCCCCTGGGCAAGGCCCCTAACCCACATACTGCTCCAGGGGCCCAGGATAAATGGCTGATCCTGTGCTTAGAGCCCAATCCTCACAAGCGCAGGGTTTTTCCTGCATAGAGAATTACGAGGTGGCCGCCTCCAGCTCACGACAAAACTCTGGTGGGTATCTTAATGGAAAAACTGCTTTCTAACAGGCAATGCACTTGGTAGATTTATCATTTGTAACTGCAGCATTCATTCCCGGAATGGTGGCACGGTATCATAATCAGTACAGTGCACCAGGAAATGCATGACCAAACTGCCAAAGAGGAAGAAAAGTGTTGGATTTTTCCTCGAAACAGAGTATCTGTTATTGTACTCTGTGTGTCCAGCAGCCCTGATACTTTGTGGCTCTTCAAACAGGTGAGTATAGAATATATTTTGCATCCAAGCATGTCCAGTTCCTTAAAAAGGTTTCCTAAATTAACATTACATGTCATCAGTATGTTGTTTTCAGCATTGCAGATATGTGATCTCGTACGATATGTGATTATTTGACTAGGTGAGATTGCAAGAAGGACAATCTCGAGGCCAGGAGAAACAGTGCAGACTTCATCTGATAAGCGCTTACAAAGTAATCATTCATGTTACTGATGAGATGCGGTGAATTTGTGCAAAAGACGAGTCAGTTGCTAAGATATTAGGAGTGTATTAATGCAAAGTCTACCAGGAGTCCACAAAGAGGTTTTATAAAATGAAAAATAGGAGGCTGAAATGCCTCTGATTGTGATCTGTGTAGATGAACACTGGCTTTAATGCGATAACCAACTACCCTGATAGGGCAAGATTTTGCTTGTTTTATATATTTATGTTTAACTGTACTGCAAGACTGCAGATTTAAGTGTACTGTAAATGAAAATAATGGCTTATGCTAAATAAACTTTGCGGTTGATTAAATGTGTAAATTAACACATTGCTTTTATGTTGTCTTTAATTAACTGTTGAACATGGCACTTTTTAAAATAAAATATGCTTTACTGTGGTAATTGTCATTCCTAAATTCATTCATTTATAACTGCCTGTGAAAAGTGTTTGCTTGAAGCAGTTGAAGGTATGGTACATGTGTATGCGTGTACACATGAAGCTGTAAATGTGAGTGTCTCATAGGAGAACAAGACTGTTCTGGTGCTTATACAAATGGTGATTAAAATTATCACTTATCATTTATTGTCATTTTCTCATATGTAATTCTCATTTATTATACTAAACTAAACTCATTTTTGAACACACTGAGCCTGAACAACTTTGGGTGGGATGCCAGTCCATCAAAGGAAACATGGCAGGGGACACCCTGGATGGGATGCCAGTCCATCACATGGCAGGGGGACACCCTGGGTGGGATGCCAGTCCATCACAGGAAACATGGCAGGGGGACACCCTGGGTGGAATGCCAGTCCGTCACAGGGCACTAGGCAGGGGGACACCCTGGACTGGATGCCAGTTCGTCACAGGGAACTTTGGGCAAACTAGTTCAGGAGTGTCTAGACGAAGTCTACATAAAGGACGAACACATAAGCAGCATAATCAGAACATCCTGACAGCTCCAGCAAACCATGCATCTGTGAAAACAGAAATAAAAATACTCAAACTGAAAAGTCATTGTAATTAATTTATTAAGCCTGAAATGTTTTACACAATGAATTAAACCATTATATATTACGACAGAGAGGGCTGTGCAGGAGCAGGTGCTCAAAGGCAACCATAAAGTAACGGGGACCGTGGGACCGTGAACGTGCCAGTCCCACAAAGTAAGAGTCATTCAGTTCATATGACTCCCTCAGTCCCGCTGTGTACATGTTATTACAGACTACATCATATTGGTATTTAATTTTGTTCAAATTCTGGAATGTCACACTGTAAATATCATCCCCATACATTATGCAGGGCTCAGTGAAGCAAAGGTGGGCCACAGAGGCACATCCTTATCAACTCCAGACAGCAGGGAATGTAATTGCAAATCACATATCAAGCCTGGGACACACTAGTAAACATACTCAAACTAAGTTCAAGAATGGAAGGACAAATATTGATGAGCTTCTAACATTATTCTAAGCAGGCTCTTAGGCAGAGCTAGTTATAGGCTCATTGTACCACAACCTAGTGTAATGCCAGACTGGCTAACTGGGAGAACTCCTGGCAGGCCACCCTGCTGAGTGCCAGGGTGGCTAATCGGGGGAATTCCTGGTGGCTAATTAAGAGAATTCCTGGTGACCCACCCTGGTCAGTGCCTCAGCCACCAATCGGGAGAATTCCTGGTGACCCACCCTGGTCAGTGCCTCAGCCACCAATCGGGAGAATTCCTGGTGGGCCACTCTGGTCAGTGGATAATTGGGAGCATTCCTATTGAGCCACCCAGGGCACCCAGGGTGACTAATTGGGGGCATTCCCAGTGAGCCTCCCTGGTCAATGCCAGAGTGGGGAATTAGAAGACTCAGCAGAATTCCCAGTGAGTGACCCTAGTCAGTGCTGGAGTGGCTAATCTGGAGTGGAGAATTCCTGGCAAGCCGCCCATATTGTTTGCTGGTGACGAGGGTCGAGAAAGCAATAATTTACATTAATTCTGGCTATCCCAACCCACACTCAAGGATTGAGAACCACTGAGCTTACTTGAGTTCTGTTCCTGTTACAGTGGGGCATCATGAAAGATAGATGATTCACGTAGTGACTAACAAAGGGGTTTATTTAACATGACAGAACACAAAGGGAGGACCAGAAAATAAAGGGACCATGAGGGGATAAAATAAAACAGGACTAACTAAAACTAAACACAAAGAAACAGTAAAACTACAACTAAGACATGTAGGGGGCAAGCAAGGAGCATAGCACTAAATGACACAGTAACTAACACATACAGTAGTAACAAACACAAGGCACCAACTCTACACAACCAGGGAACAGAGCAAAACTGGGCACAAGACTGAAAAACAATCTAAATGTCCAACCAAGAGACAGACTGAGGGCAGGTATTTAAATGCACAACAATAACGACTAACTGAGGAGCAGTTGCAGGCCAAAGCAATTAACCAAACACTAGGGTTAGGAACAAGACACAGGTGAGGGCAATCAACAGATAGAGGATCAAAACACCAAGGAAAACTAGAAAACAATGGTAAATAAACATTACTAAAACATACAGGGAATAATAAGGAACCATAACACAAATACATAGATCAAAAATATAAAGAAACAAACAGTCAAAATAACAACAAAGTTGAGGCTGGTCTCTGGCCAGCCTTGAACCCACAACAAAAAGGAAGTCTGGATGGAATGCCATCTGGCTAGCCCAGGCAAACACCTGGGAAATAACGGAGATGGGATGACCAGCGACACCCGCTGGCCGAACAGGGAAACGACACTTGGACCAGTGCAGGACAGGAATCAGTCCTGACAGTCCCAAACTCGCATTTGCAGATACATAAATATTGACAGCTCCCCCTTTGTGGAGTCTGGTCTGGCATTTGACATTGCTGGGTTCATACTCAGTCCCAGCCCAGCCCGGAGCCCAGGTGTGATTGCCTGACATCCTCATGCAAACCTGTCTGACCTGTCAAACACATAATGTTGCACATAAACAGTTTGCTTTGTATGGGTTTGATGTGTCCTTGTCAGAGGACAAAGTACCTGCTTGGTTTGACTCCCATAAATACTGGGATGCAACTATTGCTAACCAGAGCACATGTCACATTGCAGTTCTCACAGTCAAGACCTCTAGTGTATTTCTAATGAATTTTTCTGTATAGACAGGATATGTAGACTGTCAAGATGTGTGAACTGCAAAAAGATGTTACATGACAGAGATAAACTGATTCTGCTGAATTGGATATTGACCTGCAAAAATACCAGACATACGTGTTTTCAGAATGTCTTTCCTGATTCTCTAGACAGTAGTGCCTTAGCTTGTCACTCCTGGACTGATTTCACAGTTTCTTCTGCTGATACGTGGAAAATGATGTCAGTGTTTGCTATGATCTGTCACAGATGCATGTCTGATGAGGGCATCACAGCTGGAGATTGTCAAAAGCACTGGCCCATTAAAGCCAGGGCATGCCGTTGGCTGAGCAGGTGAAAACGGAAACATGTTTCTCACAGAAACACTGGCACGCATTTATCACTGCTTACAGCAGACAGCAAAGAAGCCGGTTCAGATGGCCGTCATTTCCTTTGCATTGATGCTTCCTTATGTGCCTCTATTCTGACCAAGGTTGGGAGTGAGAATTTAAGGTGATCTCATTTACAAACTGCTGAGAGTGGTCTCAAAGTCAGGCATGACCTTATCAGCTCATGGTAAATGACAGAGCAGTGAGATCCAATAGGATTGTGGGTAACATGCTGTGTTCATTGCCACCATGAGTGAAGGAGAAATGGCTGCAACTGATTCAGATAATGCTCTTGGTCTACAATGGCAGGAAACTTCCTCCATTTCATGTAATGCAAGGTCACATGCTAAGCTTTTCTGTGCATGTAATATGACTAAACGGCCTGACTGACAGGACTACATGCTGATTTAATGCAAAATTGCTCATGATTGATTTACATTTTAAGGTTTTTCGCACAACTGTGGAGCAAAGGTCTACTTTTCCACAAGAACAATAGGTGTTGTAGAAAACTGTCTTGGAGTCAGGTGAAAACTAGATATATTTGTGGTCGCTTTGAAATTATCACTTCATATTTACGAAATGAAGGATGCCAGTACTGTACTGTTACCCTATTCTGAATAAGCAGTTATGGAACATGGGCAGATAGAATGAATTATCTACCTTGCACGGCACAGCCCTTCCTGAGACCCAAACCAGATTCCTCCAAGTTCCAGGATCATGTCCCAAATTCCTACTGGCAGTTGTCCTCCAGTGCTTCAGGAAAGGTCTGACTGCAGTGCCTGGCCAAGGCAGTGAGTTTCTCCCCAGCCGCCTTGCTGGCTGGCACTGGCAGCCCTCGACCCACATAATTTGCATGTGGAGAAAATTGTGCGAGTTTTGATGTCCTGCGTGATATCTCTTGCCTGAAGGGCAGATGGAGTGAGAGTGGGGGCATCGCCCAGCCTTGACTGCTGACATGTCGCTGTATAAGGCCACATGTCTCCACCCTGCACGGTATCCCGCACTGAAGGGATCATAATCGTCATGCTACACGCGCAGGCGCCCCTGGTGGCATTTGCTCCATTCCTGCAGTTATTTTTACTTTCCAGAGTGTTTTGCTTGATGGCATTTGGCCGCTTGTGGACACTGCGGCCCAGAAAGGAGCTAATCTCATAGAGAAGTATTACAGCATAGCAAAAGCAATAAAGCTGTTCACTATAAAAGAGATTACAAAACTAAAGCTGGTGGCTTTTTCGCAGCAATGACTTCATTAAATGTCGTATAACTTTAATGTACGATCCTGCCATACACTGACATTACTGTCTGTAAACATTCAGTCCTACTAATAGAATGACTGGTTTTACGGCAATATTTCAGTCCTTTTCACACGCATCTAAAGGTAAGCCATTTATTTAATACAAATTAATTTAGATTGCAGCAAATGCATAAGAGATTTTACTTTCCTCAGTTGTCTGAAAACCTCTCCGTTTTTTATCAGGGGTCATGCAAAGAGCTTTTGGATTTTTAGATTTCAGCAGTGAAAGCAAAAATTGTTGCCCGTTGAAGTATTTTGCACATGTAACGGAGAAAAAAATAGGTGAACTGAAGAATAATAACCTTTTTCCAGTTTAAAGGTAAGATAATGTGGATTTACCCTCACAATTCTGGTCTTGGGTATTAACCTATTTAACAGTATGTGAGTGTGCAAGGGTGTGAGTGTGCGGATGTGCAAGGGTGTGAGTGTGCGGATGTGGAAGGGTGTGAGTGTGGGAATAAAAATATTGTTTGTGTGTTGATATTGCTGCTACACCTGCCTTGAAATATGAAAAATGCCTTCAGTCACATCAAATGAAATGTTCTAAATATCATAAGAGTTCCAGTAATGGGCTAGTCAAGCATAATTTCACCACTCTGTAGGTGATAAAAAATTGCTGTAAATAGATACATGCATGTACACTACCAGTCAAAAGTTTGGACACACCAAGGAGAGTGATAGTGTCACATGACCAGACCACCTGACTTAAACACAGTAGAAATGGTTTTAGAGGAGTCAGAGAGTGATCAGAGAGTGAGGGTGTCAGAAATAGGGGGGCGCCACCCACCAGAAAATAAATGTTCCTTATCTGTTATTATGAACTTGTGCATTACTGAGGCCAATTCGCTGCGTGTGCTGAGTGCAAAGGCGAAACAGAAAAAAATAGATTGTTGTCCTGTATCAGACAAACTCACTTTCATCATCAATTTCATCATCATATGGATCAATTATTATGGTTAGTGGTGAAATTGTACCCTAAAAACAAATTTTAAATTATCATTCAAAAATAATTTTAAAATCTCTCTGACATTGCATCCTTTCACTATTGCATGTGTGCCCATTGCAATGTCACGATATCCATCCCCCCCCACCCACCACAGGGGCAAATTTGGGCCCCCCAATGTGAAACTCCTCCCAAAACACCTGCCAGAGAGTAAAGGAAGAGCAGGTGATGAGTGCTAAGCATATGTGTGAACTCTCAGCTGGAAAAGCATCCCAGGAGGTCACCTCATGAAACTGACAGAGGAGACAGCCGGGTCAGCCAGTCCCTGGAGCAACTGGGATATTGGGATTAAGGGCCCAATGGTGGGATCATTCTGGCGGTCCAGGGTTTTGAACCAGCGATCTTCCGAGTCCCCCCAGGAAAAAAAAACTTATTTGGGTTTAATACTGTTTTGTTCATTGTGTAATTCCATATAAAAATAGACCTTCCTGTGGGTAGGTGTCTCCAAACCTTTGACGGTTACTGCACATATAAAATTCATGCGGTTCATCCTGGAAAAGAAAAATAAATAAAATCCTAATTGCATTTTGACATTTAAAGTGGCAATCAGTGAAAGAATTAACATGGGGGCGGTAAATCGCACAGGTGCAACATGGGACTAAGTCGCGGCCAGGGCTGGAAATTATAGGTAGTTAGTTACCTTGGTGACAATCTTAGGTAATTAGCTACAACCGTAGTTGAAAGTGCTTCTTGTTCAATTAGCGAAGGAAGCGTTCTCTTTATTTGGGATAACAATTAGTTTGTTAAGGAATATGAAGACTGCCTGTGTAGGGGTGATGTGCTCTCGATTTGTGTTGACATTCTGAGTACATTAACAATATATTTGATTAGGGAAAGATTACTGTTGTCCTTTTTTAACCCATGTTGCGGTCTTTTCAGTCAAACAATAAAATTTTCCATATTGTCTTTATTATTGCTGTTTGGTATTTCCAGTGTTTCTTGAGGGAAACCGTTAAGTCTTCATATCGTTTCTGAATCCAGCTATAGTTGGCTAAGCCTGAGATAAATGCACACTGCTGTGATTTAGAGGATATTGCTGCTGAATACTGAGTAATTTACTTTCCTTGATGTTGTTGAAGACGGGGATATTTGCTGCTCATAATTTTCTTCAGAAGGGTGATGTTGATCACCTAAACCAGTATACAGTCCTTTATTGCAAAAGTGAACCATATGCAAAGACTTGTAACAATCAGAGCTTTTTAAGCACAGTACAAGAAATATGTTTTGCCCGCTTCGTAATACAGGCCACAGCTCAAAATGAAGCTCTAGTTACAAACGTGGATAAACTTCGCCATCTTGTGGCCAACTTTTCACCTGAGACACATAAACCACTGGATACTGCTGTTCGTGCGATTTAGAGAAATGTAAAAAAAATGTACAACATAATTTGATGTGCAGAGTAAGTGGTATATGATTTATTTATGCATGCTAAGGAAGACAAAAATACAGCCGGCATAAGAGAATGTTTACATTTAATGTAATTTCATTAACAGTAATTATAATTTCGAAAACACAAGTGTGCATTTGCGAAATACGGGCATTTATTTATAATATGAATTTTAACTAAAGCGAAACCAGACGTTCTTGAATAGATTATCATAATCACGATTATAAATATTTATAAATATATTCACACATCTCAAAGCCGCATAACAACCCACTTTGAAATATGAGATAACTCGCGCGAATAAAGCTTTATTCATAAAACTGATAGCTTGCATCAAGCAGCCCATAAAGGTTCGTACGATTTATCCGTGCATAAAACAGGCACCGATTTTTGAAAAATCACACGGAGTTCTGGTGGTCGTGCAAGGTGGGGCGCATGCGTAAATCAGCTCCGCTATCCCCCGGCATCTATTTGATTGTGTAAGGGAGGTTTTCCTGATTTCAAATATATATAAAAACATGCAATCCACTTCTTTAACCAGGATTAAATGACCGCACAGCACCGCTGCATTTGAATTGAGCGTTGTAAGTACATTTTCCCGTAAACTTCTCGATTTTTGTGAAATCTTTGTAGAACAGGTCCCTGAATGGTTACCACCCGGTATAGTGGTTAATTTTGCAATAATATGGGGAGCTGCAAATCACTGACGAATTGTGATGAGGTGGGTTATGTATTTCAGTTTTTGTCGCATTCTGTCTACTATGTTACTTATTGCACGGAGACACGTTTTTCCTCTTTGCTGTCCAATGAAACAGGTGTTACCATTCAGGTAACAGGCTTCTATTAATTATCTATTAAGTCTTTTTCTGGGCTGTTTTTTGGGTATGCGGAAACTTATGAGATTTTATTATCATTATTATTATTATTATTGTTATTATTATTATTATTATTATTTTCTCGATCTGATCGATTTTAGGGTAAAGTCCTCGATTTGGTATCGCACGAGTCAGCAGGAAACTTATTCCTTAGATGTACGTCATGTACAGCGCTCTATATCCTCCTGAGACCCAAGGAAAATTTCAGGTTATTTGTGATTTTCTATGTCTTTGGTCTTTCTATGTCTTACAATTTAGATTTTTTCAAATTTATTTTTATTTTTAATTTCACAGCATGTCCTCTTTAGTGTACAACAGGAAT
>JAODKC010000137.1:26367908-26387070 GCA_026777985.1 Mormyrops attenuatus | reverse complement strand
CACAGCATGTCCTCTTTAGTGTACAACAGGAATAAATAAGTTTTCTTACATCAGTGAAAAGATAGATGCAAAAACAACATGTCCACTACAGAGGACACAAATGAATGGCCCGGGTCTCAGGAGGATATATAACGCTTTGAAAAATAAGACAATAAAATTAAGTTCAATTCGTTCCCACATTGATAACCTCCAAATCTCCATAATGATGACAAATAACAACATCAATATGTTTTGCATTACCGAAATTAATATCACTGTCTTCGCTCCCATAGTTGAAATTCCTTTTGAAACCAGTAAGTCTAATCACCTGGGTTCTGAACAGTTGTAATGGATTATTCAACTAACCAATAAGTTTGCTGGTACATTGTAACACACAGTCTGCTGGTTAAAGTAGGAAACCCAGTAAAATTAATTGAAAATTTGGACCTCTTTTGAAGGATGATGGGCCTATTCATTTTTATATAAAAAGATAATGCTGAAATTTAATGACTGTTGCCTGTTGCAGGGTGATGTAACTACGGTTTATGTACACTGACTAGATGTAATGTGTTAGTGTACACGTGTATCCCGGTTCTGTATCTGTGTTCGAATATTTTTGTGGAAAAGTTTTGCCATCTTGAATTTTTTGTGGTTTTGTTGTAGATCATTAGTCTAATCTTGTAAAATCAGAGGCCAGTTTGAAGCCTCCAGAACTGTAGTGATACTCCACCACTGTTTATCCTCCTAAGATGGTTTCTTGCACTAGGTCGTTGTATAGCTCGTGGCAAGCCAAAGTCAGAATGGGCACATTGCATATCTTATGCAGTAAGTCTGTATATTACCTGACAAAGAACATGCAGGAGAAGTGGGTTTGACCAAAGTTAGCTGATCTAGTTTCAGAGGTATTAGCAAGCATGTGTGCGTATTTCTAGCTGTCTGTGTATACTGTGTAGTGTCACGGATTACAGATGTGAGTTATGACATCGCTTCTTACATACAAGTCTGGTTGCCTGCATGTGCATCTTTGGTATTTGTGAGTGGGGGCATTGGAATAAGGGGGAAATTGTATCCCCCGATATTAATTTGGTTTCATTCATGTCCTCCCTCCCAACAACAAAAATAGACCTTTAAATGATCAAATCGTGTCCCCCTCAGTATCAAACTCTCTCCTCCATCATTGTTTCGAGTATAGGTCTTGCTACCATTGTGGGACCATCGTGGACAAATTTAGTAAAAATGTCCTCACACAGATGGTAATGGAGGTGTTTTTTAAGTAAAATAATATGCAAAAAGTATGTTTTACATCTTTTTTGGATCAGATTGGTTGCAGCAGTGTCATCAGTCACATTAAAACAGTGATAGGACTGTGAATGTGTGTGGTTGCAGATGTGCAGGCTGCGATGAGGCGTCGCTTGTCTCACCAGGATGCGGGGGCCCTGCCGTCCTGCAGCAGCAGCCCCGAAACCTCGCCCTGCAGCTGTGCATTGCACCCCCGATGCCTCTGCTGGAGCTGCTGCTGGTGAGTGACAGCAGGAAATTTGAGGGGAGGGACAGATGACCAAGGACAGGTGGGCTGCTCCAGAAATGACGACGCGGTTAAGCAGTGGATACCAGTGCACTGGTCCCTGCTTTAACGGCGGCTTTGCCTCTTTCCCCCTGCTCATTGGCTAGTGATTTCCACTGAGAGTGTAGTATTCATTCTGAAGGGATCCTTGTAGGAAATGATTCGGATTGATGCTAGTATCTCTTTAAACAGCAACAGTTAATCAGAAATGCATTCTGAATAAAACACAGGCCATCCCAGGGAACAGTGAAAGGGAAGATGAACATCTTACATAAGATGAATATCTTACATTTCACATCAAATCAATGGCTTGTTTCATCTCCACATACAGAGTCTCAAGCGCGCTGTTTACTCAGACATACACAGAGCCCTTTCGATAAGCAGATGCTGCAGATTGAGTATACTATGAGGATAAAAGCCACAGATGGGGGATCACATTCAGACCAGAAATGTATTAAATTATGTAGAAATCTAAAACAATGACCATTTTATTTAAAGTAGTTTGTCTAGGCAGATGTTTTCATAATAATATTCTGTGCTTTGAATTCACAGCTGTGGCCTTTGGACACAGTTTACAGAGAAACCAGGGTCCTTTCGCTCAGTGCATGTAGACAAGGTTATCTCCACAACATCTGTCACCATGTGTCGGCCAAGGGCTCGGGAGTCCTCCCTTCTATCCATTTTCTGTACCTGCTTGTCCAGTAAAGGGTCACGGTGAGCCTGATCCCCTTCCCAGGAAGCACAGGGCACGAGGCAGAGATACTGGGTGCACCGCTGGGCACACACTCACACTTTCACACACTAAGTACAATTCAGAAACATCAATCCGTCTGACTGCATACGAGAGGACACCAGCACAACAGAGGGACACGGGCAGGATTCCAGCCCCCAGTGAACCAGTCATTCCACCATCTGTGTGTCTATCGTGTGGCTTCACCAGTCTCTGACATTCCAGCTGTGGCTCCATGTGCACACAGGAGCTGACAGCTGTCCGCACATGTGTGTGTATCTGCTAGTCTAACATCAAGGAGCCGGGACCAGGCCTGCAGCAGGAGAGACTCCAACCTGTCCTCTCTGGGAAGCCTGCAGAGGACTGATGAGAGGTAAAAATACATGCTCACATGTCGGGTATACCATCCTTATGGGAACCGCTCATTCACTTCTATGGGAAAAATGCTAACGCTAACTATGACAACTTTAACCCCTACCCAACCCTAACCATAACCATAAGTAACCAAACAAAATACAAGAGTTTTTCCATTTTTAGTTTTTTTCACCTGTCCAACCAGCAGTCCAACCCATTTTGTTTCAACCAACCAGTTGAGTATGAAGAGTCACAGTCATAAACCACTAAACTGGTTGGTTGAGACAAGATCTTGGCCTGGATTTTTACTTTCTGGACATGAAAAGTCCACCTCTGACATTTTCACTTGACCCACTTCTTCTTGGATTGTGCCCACAGAGAGCTGGGGGTCACATTTGACATTGCAGCCCTAAAGGCGGTAATTCTTCTCAATGCTAGTTTAAACAGTACAATCCATATTGGGTTGCTGGACTAAGCATGTGACTATTTGTGTGTGCATCAGTGGCAGGCTGAGCTTGACTGAGGTGTCCTCCTGGGCCCTGTCCTTCACCGCGCTCATGGAGAGTCCTGCAGGCCGCCGTGTCTTCATGGAGTTCCTGTGCTCTGAGCACAGTGACGAGAACATGCTCTTCTGGCAAGCGTGTGAGAGCCTGAAGACCGAAACCCGGCGGACAACCATTGGAGAGAGGGCTAAGCAGATCTACCTGGATTACATCTCTATCCTCTCACCCAAGGAGGTGAAGTCCAACTTCTGGATTCCTAAACCACCACATTTGCATTTCACTGTTTTATCCCTTTTATATTTCAGTCATTATCTTGAGTGACACAAGAAGTAGGGAAAAATATGCTTCATTATTCATCAATATGGTTGCTCAGTTGTGTATACACAGCATGGAAGTTCTGTATTTGATGTCATAATCACTGATCTATGACAAAAACAGAATGGCATCACCATAATGAATTTTAAATGGAGCAAAACGTAGCACAGTTGACCATTTGGTAATCAAAGAACTTAATGACATTTAGAATCATTGGATATGTCGTTGCATTGATCCACAGGTCAGTATTGACGCCACAGTGCGGGAGACCATCAACAGTAACATGGCGGCACCTACAGTTCACATCTTTGATGACGCCCAGGCTCAGATTTATGCCCTGATGCACCGTGACTCCTACCCCAGGTTCCTTAACTCCTTACTCTACCAGTCCCTGCTGCAAAGCCTGGGATCTGTAAGTCCAACTTCCAACACTTAGGGGTCAACAGTCGCTGCAATCCCTGACAGCCAGCTGGTAGACCAGCCTCTGCTTGGGGCAGATGAAACTGACACTGATACTTGGTCAGGCACAGGTCTTCTTATCGAGCACACTGCAGGAGAAATCCGTACAACTTAAGGGTTTATTTACCCTTGATCCATTTGTATTAGGATAAGTCTGCCAGACTTCAGATCTGAAAGGACTTTCCAAAGCCTTCAAAGAAGGCTATCTGAAAGAGAGGTTTAATTCAGTTGGTTAGCTTACAAAGAACATGCAGCTGGTGCAGCACTTTACAAGGATGTTTTTGGAGAGAATGCTGGGAAATGACCCATGCACCTTTTATGTGCCCAGGCTTTGCAGAACTATGAGTTCACATTTGTGCAAGAGGCAAATGGAATCAGATGTACCAAGAATGACAGAGATGACTCTACGTAGTCTCCCTTATCTCTGACTTGTGGAATTCTAACAATTAATTTTAAAGCCATCTGTGTCACAAGTGTCTTAAGTCACTGCACAATGTTTAATACTTGCCCAGTGATTGATTTGGTGTGGAAGGATGCTTTGAGGGTTACCCCCCACCAATGTACCTCTTGGTGTTGAAGGCTAATGTGGGCGGGTCTTCATTGCTGTAATTTTTCTTTGTGAAAAATTGTTCACAATTGTTCATTGTGAAAGTGGCTTCAGTAGGGGACCTCAACAGAAAGGTGTGATAGAAATGCTGTTGAATTTGTAATGTCGATATAAAGAAGCTTTTGTCTGGGTTCTATGTTTTTTTTTGTGGTGTAAATGTATGAGGTCTTTATAAATGCTGGGACACCCTATCAGGATTTCTAGTTGTTATTTGGAATTGCTCTGAAAGAGAAAGGAATGTAACATTCTGGAATGACGTGCCTGGGTTCTGTGGACGACTAGCTGCTTTTTTGAACACATTGTTTGACTTGTCGTGCTTATTGCTGGCATCTTAGACTGACTGGAAAATAACAGACTGCATGAGAACTCTGTGTTTCTAACAGCGTGGTCCATACCATGAAATAAAAGAGCTTGATTTCCTGCTAGAATATGCTGTGTACCATTACCCACACAGACATGCACACGCTATAGATTACATAATGCGTGTATTTTTGGACATCCGTAATTTCAAAGGTGCTACCAATTGTGTTATTAAAACAACTTTGCTGCCTAAATATTTTTAGCAAAAATAGTGGATGCAGTATTATTCAGAAATATATCAAGTTTCACGGTGATCTGTATTTCAGCTGGGCATTTGGGTGGTGCCTGTGAAACTGACATACAGTTTATATACACAATAACAGGTTAGAGCATAGTTCAAATTTCACTTTCCCTGAATGATCTAACAATTGAAGATGATACATGTGTCTAGGACAGTGTTTTTCAACCTGGTCCTCGGAGACCCCCGACAGTTCACGTTTTAGCAAAAATGTGGACTGTCTGGCAGAGAGCTGGAAGGGAGCAAAAACATGGACCGTCTGGGGGGTCCCCAAGGACCGGGTTGAGAAACAGTGGTCTAGGCTGTTATTACTGACGATGATAGTGTTAAGTAAACAAAGTTCACAAAAAAATATCTAAAAAGATCAAATATGGTGCCTGAGCAGTGTGCAGATACACTGTTGAATTACTAGAGAAAACATACAATGTGGGTTGTTTATTGATTAAACATGCTAAAAGTTCTCTAAAGGATTTAGCACAAAGTTAAACTGAAATATGCACTAATAGAAAAGGCATGGAGGCCCAGTGGTTTGTACTGGAGCCTCACACAGCTGGGGGTGTGGGTTTGGGCAAAGGTGGAGATTTCAGGTCCAGAGAGTACAAATCCAGACCATAATTTTGTTTCAACCAATCGGAGTCAGTCACACTTCTGCCTCCCACTACCCAAAATCATGTGGTTACGCAGGTGAATTGATGCCCATAAATACTGCTTAAGGTGTGAGCATGTGCCCAGCAGTGGACCAGTATCTCTGCCTCATGCCCCGTGCTTCCTAGGAAGAGCCCCAGGCTCACCGTGACCCTGTACTGGACAAGCGGGTACAGAAAATGGATAGAAGGGAGGACTTCCGAGCCCTCTGCTCACACATGGTGACAGATGTTGTGTAGAGAACCTTGAGCTACGTGCATTGAGCCAAAGGACCCTGGATTCTCTGTAAACTGTGTCTGAAGTTATGTCTAAAATCTAAAGGCCACAGCTGTGAATTCAAAGCACAGAATCTTGTTTCTGCTGCACTGTTATGAAAACATCTGGACAGATTACCTTAAATAAAATGGTCTTTATTTGTTTCAGTTTTATACAAAATTTTATACATTTCTGGTCTGATTATGATCCCCCCATTAAGGCGTCTCTCTCGCACTGTGCTCACAATGCGGCATCCGTCCATCAGAATGGCTAAGTGCGTGTGAAGCCGGACCAGGCCTTTCCAAAGCCTTTGGGAAAATATGATCTTTGAAGGCGTAGTATTTGAACATTTTTCTTTTCATATCCATTATCCATCATTATAGACATTATTAAACAAACAACTTTTAGGATAATGACATTTACAATGATATGAAAAGTGTTTTTCTTTAAACATTGGCAGTAACATATCGATTCACTCAACTTTACAATCTTTGGACTAAAAATATTACCAAAAATACTCCAGAAATGGAATTGAAAGGTATTACCCAGTAAATTACATGCAGTGATCATAGAAATCTTTCATAGCCAGGTATAAATCCAAGTTATGATTAACTACATCTTGTAAAATCATGCTGTACTACATTTTTGCTATCCCCGATAGAAACAAATGTCCAGTGATTATTATTTCTGTGATCAGACTGAAGGCTTGATTTTCATCTTGTGGGTTTCTCATTAGCAAAACTGGGGGGGGGAAAGCACAACATTAACTGAGTGAAACATAAAGAACCTATGTTGATATCACATGGGCAAACGATAACTCTGAAACCAAGCAAAATGAGCCAGGCCTAACAGAACGGTGCCAATTTCGTGTGTGACTCCAAGAAAAGTACAAGATACATCGTGACAAAATCTACTCGGATCCTAAACTGTAATAATCTCTGAAGGTGACCTTACCTTCCAGCGGTTCCCACACTCGTTGCACAACACAAAGGTAGTCATTGGCTCGTCAGCACTGCGAGTCTGCACCTGTAAAGGCACAGAGAGCAGCACAGGCTGAGCGGTGACGTCCCCCTCCAAGGATGGGACACAAGGTAACGGGCACCTTTAAACAATCAACGTCTTCAAATGGCAGTTAAGCTAGACAGTAAGTGCTCATTCAATGATAAACTAAGACATTACGTAAAGCTGAAACAGAGGTGTTGGTATGGGTAATACTAATAACACATAACTATAAAAACTAAATGTAACTCAATAAAATAATCGTGTGGCTCTGCAGGTTAGGATTCCACCCCTGTGATTAAAAGGCTGTTGGTTCAAATCCCTGGGCTGGCAGAGTGAAGTGACTATTGGACCCTTGAGAAAGGCCCTTAACCCCAACTACTCCAGGGACTGGCTGACCCCGTGTTCTCAATTGTACATCACTTAAAAAGCATCTGACAAATATATAAGTAACATAAGGCTAAGTGACTGACTGCTGGAGTACGGGGGTGAGATCATTAGTGTCATCAGGCCTCCTTAGACTCTCTGCAGGCTCTATGAAAGCCCAGTTGACCTCAGTTAAAAGCCCCCCACCTGGTTGTATGTGCAGTTCTTCTTCTTGCACTTGCCACACTGTAGCAGGTCAGTGGTGGTGCCCCCAGTCTTGGCCATCTGATGCTCCCGGATAGCCTCCTGCGTCATGGTGTTCCTCAGCTGCTTCAGCTCATCGCTGGCCATCTCCTGAGCAGATGGTCGTGATGTTTTCAACAGGGCTACACCCACCGGTGGCAAACTGAAGATTGTTACCCTTGCTCATAGATAGCAGGTGTATGTGAAGGTCAGTGGCGGCTCCTGGTCAAAATTTTTGGTGAAACAAACCACCCTCCATCTCCGGTGCGCGGCACAAAACAAACTCCGCCCCTCGCCTTGCAAGGACAGCTTGATTGTCACTCATGAGGCTTTACAGACGGTGAGGTTATATGTACGAGACACAGGATTACATTGACTACATTTTTATATTACACACACACACTTAAGCAAGACCTGTTTAGGCAAAATCCCCCTCCCCAATTCACGGTACAGGCCATGATACGAGGTTATATAAGGACGTTACTATATTATGTGGTTTGTTTTGGTTTTCGTTCTTTGTTCTTTTTTGGATGCTTGCATACTTTTGTTAAACATGATGCTGACAAAGCCATACAACAATCACAAGGGCACACACATCAACCCTAATATTACAAAACAATACAGAGCCTATACTATTATTACAGAAAAAGATCCCCAAAACCATTTTCTTTGGCTGCCTCACACCTTCTTTCTCCTGCTCTACCCTCAGTGTTAACTCACTACAAAATGTGTAGATAATATGTATACTATTGTACATATCTTACAAACAAGCAATAGTAATGTTTATATCACCAATACATAATTAACAATATTGCTAAATGCCAAGAAAACACGTCTAACCTCTGTCTCACACCGTGCAGACATCTCGAATTGAAAATCTCACTCCAGCCAGCTGGCCGAAGTTGGCAACCCTGCATTTTATTTGAAATGAAAAGTAAAATGCGCTGTTTTCGCCTGAAACGGCTTGTTATTCCGTTTGTGTTGTTACTCCGACAAATATAAAACAAATGGCAAAAAGCTTGAAAAATGAAGATTTCATAAACGAAATGTAATGCGTTTTGTTATTTATGAAGCTTTCAAGCTGCCCTCACACTCAAGGTCAGGTGCTCAGTACATGATTGGCAGTGATTGGCCACAGTGTTGTGTCAGTCATATTGAAGAGGACAGCTACCCTATCACAGTAGGCAGTCACTTGTTTCACGGGTGGGACTTATTTGCCATAAGAGTCCATTGAACCTGGAAAATCCACCAGCCGCCGTGGTATGAGATGATTTACATTGAAACTAATGGGGGAAAATATCGATCGGGGTGAAGCTTGTTTCACTGAAATTCTCTGTTTCACCATGGTTGGGGGTGGCGCTGTTTCACGTTTTTGACCAGAGCCGTATACCGTTGAGGAGCTAAAATTAGAAGATGCACCTTATTTTTATGAGCATTTTGTGGTTTCACACCAATAAAAAGTGATTGTTATGAACATTGTTTCACCTGTAGTCTTATAGAAGCCACCATTGGTGAAGATCTGCCTGGTCTTCCAAAACTAATTTTTTAAAAACATGATCTTTGAATGACCAAGATCGTCATGACCTGCCATGTCATCTGCTTATCCTCGCTGCTATCAGTATGAATCCAACGTGCTCAAACTGTTATTCCCTGCAATAAGCGAACACTACTGAATATCCGTGTTTCCTTAATTGATTCCTGTGCAGGGAAATCATGGAATGTGTTCATGGATGCTCCACTGCTATCCAGGTACGCTCCAGGTACACATCATGTCCAGGGATACTGACACCGGTTTGCAGGTTCGAATCCCCGACCAGCAAGACACCACTGAGGTACCCCGAGCAAGGTACCGCCCCCCCAAGCACTGCTCCCCGGGCACTGAATTAGCCGCCCCCTGCTATGTCACATATGGGTTAAACGCAGAGAACACATTTCGTTGTTGTGTGCTGTGGTGTCTCAACTAAATTCTAAATAAATGTGAGGTAGTCTTTTACCCAGCATGACTTTCTCACCTCACGCACTTTAGACTTTTTACTGGTAACTTAGACCTGCCTAAGACCTGGTTATTCAGACCCATTTGTTGAACTGTGCCCACCAGATGCTGTCTCTGTTTAATACCCCTAGACTCTCTGGGTGTGGCGGGGGCTGGCAGAGGTTTTTAAGAAGCAGGTTTCTTATTGCCATCTGACTTTAGGCTGTTTTTGCAGTTTTGAAGTACAGCTAATTACAGTGGAATCTGTTAATCCTGTACTGCTGCCTTTCATATACCACCCACCTAATCCAAATACACACTTCATAGCACAATTTTACGGTTTCCTGTGGCTGATTATGCCAAGATTTTTGAGTCCCAGAATCCTTATTCTTGATTTCAGTATTCATACTTGCGGTCCTTCCAAACCTCTTGTTAGCAGATTTATAAATCTGATTGAATCATCTAACCTGACCCGGCATAATAGTGGGCCCACTCCTGAACAAGGTCACGCTCAGGACCCAGTACTGTCACCGGGGTCACATGATTCAAAACATGGAAATTATAGATCCCTGTCTCTCAGATCATACCTTTAATGTCTTTGAAATTTCCCTCCCTGTTATCCAGTCAGTAACTGTCTTTCCTACTTTCTGCTGTTGCAGCCTTAACCCTTTCACTGGTACTATGTTCCCCAACCGCTTTAACTGCGGCTGCACAGCAAACAACCCTCCAGCCCATCTTGATATTCAGGACTGTACCTCCCGTTTGAACACCACCTGTTCCTTCATACTTAACACTGGGCTGCTTAAAGTGGAAAAAGCTTAAACTGACAGCCTTGGCTTAAAACACTGAGTCTAGAGCAGTTGAGTGTAAATGGAAGCAGGGGAAGCTTCAGATTTCACTTGAAATTTTACCAGATAAGGTATCCAGATATCAACACTATTAAAACAGCAAGAATAAAATACAGCTCTCATCTCCAAAAGCCATCATAATCCAGAAGTCTGTCTTCTTCACAGTCAACTCTCTCATTTGCCCTCATTTAAATATCACTTTTTAAAATTCTTCATAAACAGAGCAAAAAGCACAAAAGCACATTTATCTCCCCTCTGAAAGACCTGTCTGTGCTACGGTCTATTAAACCGGGCTATGTTCAGGATAGCCATGCATTTATTCTGATTTCACTTTCTCATATTCATCTACTAATCTTAATATCACCTTTTCTTAGTTTAATCTCTGCAAAGATTTTACAGCTTATTATGATGTTAATTCCTTGTGTCAGTCCAAAATAACAACATTCATGTTTTAAAATGTTAAAATACTCAGTTTTTTTGCTAACCAACAAGTTAAGGGACAGTAAAACAGCCAAGGTTTGTTTAAATGCATCTCAACACCGAAGGATAAGCGCCTGAAAGCTGTATGTCATGTTTCTGTTGCCCAGATCTGTTCTTTCAACCTCGTCTCATTAGCCTCTCTTATTAAGATTCTGTTTCTGGTACAGAGTCTACCGCCTGTACCCTCAACATTATTCCTACTTCTCTCTTAAAAGAAGCCATTGACATAATTGGTCACAGCAATCTCTCACTCGTAAACAGCTCTCCGGAAACTGGTGTTGTACCATCATACTGCAAACATGATATGATAAGCCTCTCTTTAAAAAGCCCAACCGTGATCCAGCATCTCTCAGTAGTTATAGTCACATCTCAAAATTACCAATTCTATCAAATATTCTAGAAGAAATAATTCTGTCTGTTCTACTGTGTGTGTGTGTGTGTGTGCGTGCGTGCGTGCATGCATACATGTATTAACAGTCTGACATGTCCCCTTCGGTCAGTGCTCCTTAACATCTTATGTTTCTTTTCTATCTGTATTTAAGTGATTTTCTCTTCTTTTATATCCCCCAATCTTTATTTATAATAATAATAATTATTATAAATTTCCCTTTTTCCTGTCTTTTGGCGATTCTGTACAGCACTTTGGTCAACAAAAGTTATTTTAAAATGTGCCTTACAAATTAATTTGACAGATTTTTGCCTTATCCAACAGGCGGTTTAGACACACCTATTCAGCCAACTGATTGTCTTCTGACTTCAGGGGAAAGTCATTCAATGTGAACAACTGAGCCACCATGCTGCTCATTAAGTTCCTCAATTGCTTCAGTGAACCTATCCGACTTGTTAAACAGGTTTTCGTTTTCAACTGAAGTACATAGAAACAGGAAATTGTACCAGTGTGGCGCACTCCCCAAAACACAGTGTGAAGAATAGATAAGGCGTACCTCCGCTGTCATACTGGCGATGCGGCTGAGCTCAATGGCCCCCGCCAGGACGTTCTTGCGAAGGTCAGGGTTCTTGGGGTCCTTGAGGTTGCTGATACGACTGCGCACACGATTCTTATACTTCATGTCTGTGGCTTTAATCTCCTGGTAGATGTGTGTGGACGGGTAGAAAAAGCTGAGCGCTAAGGGACTCTACACTTATATAATGGAAAACCTTGCATCTGCAAAACTTAAATCTATCACCTTTTCTTAGAAGTCGATTTGCTTTGATTATACAAATGGCCAACTGCATAAAATGTAACCTTTGTGTCTAAGACAACAATACATCAAGCACTTTATACTGATTTTTAAAATGATCTGTGCTTTGTAATATCTCTGATGGATCAAAATCAAAATTTTGCACTTGCGTAACAAACATTTTTACCAGTAACACTATCAGAGTTTTAACTTCCTTCATTCCATCCATCCAACCATCTTCTGCTGCTCATCCGGTTCCATGTCGCGGGGGCATCAGTCCAAGCAAAGATACCCAGCACTCCTTTTCCTCAGCCGGAATAGCGAGGCGTTCCCAGGCCAGCCAATAGATATAATCTCATCAGTGTGTCCTGGGTTTGTCCTGGGGTCTCCTCCCAGTTAGACATGCCCGAAGCACCTCCTCAGGAAGGTGTCCAGGAGGCATCCTCACCAGATGCCTAAACCACCTCAACTAGCTCCTTTCAATGTGGAGGAGCAACTGCTCTACACTGAGTCCCTCCCAAATGTCTGAGCTCCTTACCCCGTGTCTAAGGCTGAGCCCATACAGCCTTGCAGCTTGAATCCACAATCTAGTTCTTTTGGTCACTGCTCAAAACCTTTGATCACGGGTGAGAGTAGGAACATAAATCAACCAGTAAATAGAAAGCTTTGCCTTCCAACTCAGTTCACTCTTCACCACCACTGACTGCTACACTGACTTCTAATTCTGCACCGTTCCACCTGTAAATCACCAGTTCCATGTCTGCCTCATTCATTAACAAAACCCTGGGATAGTTAATGGCCTGTAACACCCTCCACATGACCCCCGAAGGGCATGGTCGTAGGTCGTAAGCTTTTTTGAAGGCCACAAAATACAAGTAGACTGGCTGGGCAAACTCTCATGAATACTCCTTGTGAAAGTAAAGAGCTGGTCCAGTGTTGTACCACCAGGATGAAAACCGCATTGCTCCTCCAAGGTTCAACCAATGGACGTGCCCTCATCTCCAGAACCCTGGCACAGACCTTCCCAGGGAGGCTGATGAGTGTGATGCCTCTGAAGCTGAAACACACCCTCCACTGACCCTTCCAAAAGATTGGGACCACCACCCTAGTCTGCCAATCCAGAGGCACTGTCCCCAATCTCCATGCAATGTTGAAGAGGGGTGTCAATGAAGACAGAACAAGAACATCCACCCCCAGAGCCTTACCACTGAGGAATTTGTTTAACCATCTAAGTGACCTCAGCCATAATGATGTATAAGTCCTCTAACTCAACTTCTTCCAAGGATGGTGTGTAAGTCCTCGAAGTGATCCAACTATATCTCCAGTTGGGTCAACAGCACACCACCCCTGCTGTAAACTGCCAGTGCTTCACCCCACTTGGCCTGTCAGCTGCCCCTGGGCTCCCACAAGCTAACCAAGCTCAGAAGGCCTCCTTCTTCAGCCTAAGCTCTCCTTTTACCACTGGTCTCCACCACCGGGTTCTGGGGTTGCCACTGTGACAGGCACCAACAAGTTTATGGCCACAGTCCTGCACAGCCACCTCAGCAAGTGAGGCACAGAATATGACCCATTCAGGCTCAATGTTTCCAAAAGTAGTTCTGCTGGAGATATGAGTCGAAGATCTCCCGGACAGGGACCTATGCCAAATGCTCCCAGCACTCCCACTATATGTGTGGGTCTACCAGGTCTGTCACTATATGTGTGGGTCTACCAGGTCTGTCACTATATGTGTGGATGTTCCAGGTCTGTCATTATATGTGTGGATGTTCCAGGTCTGTCACTGTATGTTTGGGTCTACTCAGGTTCAGATTGGGAAGGCCGTTCTTCCCAATCACACCCCTTCAGGTTTCACTATCATTACCCACGTGAGCACTACAGTCCCCCATGTAGAACTCCGGAGTTCCCAGAGGGGGCACCTTATTGCATTCCACACAAAGTCTCTAAGAATGCTGGATACTCTGAACTATTGCTCAAAGCATAGGTACAGACCACTACCAGTAGACCCACACCAGTCCATTGCCTCTCAACCAGAGCAACTCCAGAGTGGATTAGAGACCAGCTGTTCTCTAGAAGTTTGGTTCCATGCTGTCCATTGAAGTGAGCCTGACTATATCTAGTTGGTATCTCTCTACCTTCTGCACTAGCTCAGGCTCCTTTCCCACCAGATACGATACATTCCATGTCCCAGGAGCCAGATTTGGTATACAGGGATCAGTCTGCTGAGGCCCCTACTTTCAACTGCAACCTGATCAACAATGCACTGACCCCTACATCCCCCCCCACAGGTGCTGAGCCCATATAGCTCTTTCGGGACCTATCTATGGGTAGAGGCCCAAATACACCAGGCACTCGTCTTTATCCTCCCCCCCACAGGTCTGGTCCAGGGCGAGGCCTCAATTTCCTCAATTCAGGGTGAGGTTACATGATTGTGCAATGTGAACTCTATACAGACCACTGGGGATAAAGGAAGAGCCTTCCTGGAGAAACACAGCAGCTCAGTCAAAGGATATGATATTCGATCTCTGCGGCCATGGAGTTGCAGTTGATGCCAAAATCCTTGTAGTCATCTGGGAAGAAAGGGGGCACATTTTGGCTTGTGGCTGCCATACAAGTAACAGATGTGAGTATTTCTGCTCTAAAGAGTGCTGCAGTGCACCATCAGAGTATCCTGTAGTGAAAAGCACTAAGACAGTGGAGAACATCCCTATATTCATGGCTGGTATGAAAAAGTGGCTTAAGAAAAGATCAGAGAATAAAGCACTATAAACTGTAACAAGATGATGTATAACGACATGTTAATCTCTTTTAAAACACAACAGCATGGTTCTGCACCCACCATCGGTGCGCAGCACGGCAGCCAGCATCTCGATGCATTTGTCACGAACCGAGTCCCCGGTCAGCAAGTGAGGGGGCAGTGGGCCACCCGTGGGACTGAAGGAAGGTGACACGGGGCTGGTTGGCGAGGTGGGTGTCTTCGGCGTCTCTGGTTTGACCTTACTGTTACTCCTGCAAACAGACACCACAGGGACTCTATCAACCATCTGCTGGATGCTGAGGATGATGGGATGGAATGCAGACAATATCCTACAAACAGCGATGATACTCTGACTTAGGACTTGAAGTGAAGGCCTTTGCCTATGTAAATGCATCGTGAAGGACATTCACGCATTACTCCTACAATTCTCTGGTATAGTGCTCCAGTCTTTCTTTATAGCAATATTATGCTTCTTGAAAATGGTTCTTTGCTTTGTGCTGTTTTTTCATTTTAATTCATTCCAACAATATTCGATCAAGTTCAGTTTGGGGCACTATACTGCCTACAAGAGTTTAGAGTCCATCTACAAACCGGGACTCAAACTGGGAGTCTATGCAATTTATAATGTGCATAATCACTTGGCTATCATTAGACATACACGCTGACACAAAAGACTACTCAGAGGAGCCCAGAAACACCAGCGGGAATGCAAACAGTGCACACATACAACCCATAGAGCCACTGCATCACCTGTTGCTGTGATCAGGTCAAATAAAAAAATTGTAGCAGAAAACATGCATAATATCACAAACAGGAATGCCCCCGATGTACATACGCTCCTCCACCTGCGAACGAGGTATGTTCCAAACGGCCGTTTGCAACTTGAAATGTTCATACGTCATTATTCAGCATCATTTTAAGGGCATACGCAAGTACAAAGAACTAGGATGCCGGGAGTACGCACGCTATGCTGCTGCGCAGCGGGAGTAGCGGGCAGAAGTCGTACTAGACGGAACTGGAGCGCAGGAAAAAAAATTGATGTTGCGGACAGGAAACGGGAGCCCAGTGAACACAATTTGGACTTAAAGATCCTCTTCGTTCATATGTCTGAAAGTTCGTAAGTTGAACGTTCGTAAGTAGAGGAGCGTCTGTACTTCTAATCTATTACGATCAAACTGACTATGGCTAGGTGCTTGAACATAAATATTAACAAATGTTTCAATGTAAAATAGATCAAGGGGAACAGAACAGGAGACTTCACACAGCTTTTTGGATTTCTTATAACCCAGGGGCCACTGAACGTGCTGAGATGGTCAATGGCTACGCTCCCTTTATAGGGTGACCCCAAATGACCAGGGAACCAGTCATGGCCCAGTAACCCTGCTCCTCAAATACAGGATGATCAGGCTACACCAGACAAGCGAGGAAGGCCGGGTTTCCCACACTGAGCGTGAGGGTAAATGGGGCTAAGCACAAACCAGCTGAGGCCTGCAGTCTGGAGACTGATCCCCAGTCCTGGGGCTAATGCCTGTGCAAGGTCACTTGGTATAAAGAGCTCACCATGGCCTTCAAATTGTGAGGAGAGATGTCGCTATTTGACCTACAGCCAGTGTTGGGCATTTCAGGTCCAAAAGCTACAAATTCAGACCAAGATTTTGCTTCTACCAACCAGTTGAGCATAAAGAGTCACAGACATAGAGTACTCACCTGATTGGTAGAAATGAAATCTTGGTCTGGATTTGTAGCTTCTGGACCCAAAATGCCCAACACTACCTACAGCTATTGTAAAATAAAGTTTGTTGCACCCCAGGTATGTCAGTGGTGGTTCCAGCTGTTGAAGTTGGCCTGCATTAACTCCAAAAGCACTACAAAGGAAGCAACTGTACTACTACATAAAGTATGGTTAGTGAATTACTGTTCATTATAATGCTTCAACAGTGATAATATGGTATCATAGCTGCAACAACCATTGTCAGAGATGCACAACTGAAATATAACACTTATTTAGTTAAATTGTAAAACTCAATTAATGTCAGCTAATTTTCAGTAACTATTTTTTTGGGCTTGTCCAAGGTACTGTATAGCCAGGCTGACCCTATTGTTCAGCAGACAGCTGCTGATCTTATGTCCCTGAACACGGACAGATGCGTCTGTGGCAAAATGTTTCGATTTAGAAAAAAAACTACATAGGCAGCATTTTTAAACACCATTTCTGTCGTAAACAATTTGACCAAAATGCCCTTCAGAATTCGCCCTGCCTAATGGACTCCTTGATAGCCATGTGTTTGTAATATACTAACTGCCTCGCCTGTATGTTACTTTGGCCCAAGACATTTGCTAAATAAATGCATGTAAATTACTGTATTTGACCTGAAACTATGCATCGCAATCTGGTTACAGCACTGTGCTCGGTCTGTATATTTCTTAGCGCTGACAGAGAGGTGAAAACAATGTTAAAAGTGGGAGCAGGACAGCTGCAGGCAGTAAGTGCTGCAGTACGTCATGCGTGTCTGCAGACGGTTACGCATGCCCTGCGCCGGCATTTACTACAATAAACATTACGCTCCTAAAATACTGGGGAATGTGCTGGCACACCAAGCAATGCGGGGGGGTTCAAGGCAGGTGACGGTCTCAGGGTCACACTGGAGGGGGTGACATACATCTCACTGCTGTCCGTAGATGGCTTCCGCTGTTGGGCTCCGGCAAGGGGGGATTTGGGCCCCTGCGAATCCCGCCTAGGAACACACAAAGACATGTATACTACAGAAACACAAATGGCACATTCCACATATCAGTGACAGCTTAAATGTTTTAATCAGCCTATTAGCTGTGGGCAACGTGTTACAAAAATACATTAGGAATGCCAATTAGGCAGTCAGAGTTAAGGAGTAGTACATTAGAACTGGTCTTCAGATGACACTGGACTGATTTTAACAACGCTAAGATGTACACTGACTGATATTTTGAGTTTTTATTTGATTTGTCTATAAAGCTTTTTATAAATGTTACTCCCAGTTTTCTCCCTCCTTAATTTAGTCCAGCTGTCATCGAGTCTCAGCTGCTCACGTCCACCAGGGGGCTGGCGGCAGCTGTCATGTCCCGCCTTCTTTATTCTCAGCCAATAAACCGCTGTGGGAGGGCCAAGAGCCAATTGGATGTGAAGTGTGCCCTTCAGTGGCAAATAGGAATTCACACCAGACAGACCAATACCACTGTCAGAACCACCAACCCTATTGCAGTGACCCTTCACAGCTAACTAACAGTCCAACCCAGATTCTGTATGTAGACCACAGAACTCGGACTTTTAACATTTCATAACCACCTGAGACAGTGTAGGTAAGCCAAGTACAGGTGGAAAGTTCAGAAAGTACAAACCCAGAACATATTTTGTTTCAACAAAACAGCTGAGTATTCTGTGATAGTGACTCTTTATATTCAACTGGCTGGGTGAAACAAAATCTTGGTCTGGAATTATACTTTCTGGACTTGAACTTTCCACCTGTACTAGTACACATGTGGGGATTCTCATCTCACCTGTCTCCTGTGATCTTCTTCAATGGAGGGCCACTTCCACTCTTTAAACTGGTGGAGTCTCTCCTGAGAAAAGAACAAGTACATAAACAGCCTGTTGCAGAAACACAGCAACCATGAAAGCATGGCGAGAGGGCGTCCCTTTGACAGACCCTGGCATGAATTTCTACCCGGTGCTTAATTCTCAAACATCTACCACAAACCAAAATAAAACTGTGGACATTTCAATTATTAATAAACCTCCTCGGGGAGTAAATACTGAGTTTATTTTATAACAGAAGTAAAAATAATTTCACAAATATTAGCCCTGAATATTAGAATGCTAGACTGAAATAATACCTGCACTGGCGTTGGATATATTTCTGAATAATCCCTCGTCTTTGAGACAGAATTTAATCTATAACATTGAAAAAGTGTACACATGATGACTAAATGCATTTGGTAACATTTTATATTAACTGCACCTTCATAATGCCTTTATAATGCATTCGTAGAGCATTTATCAACAGCATGTAAGTATACCTCAACCTCCTAACATACCTTAACAGTTTTAATATACGTTAATACAATTTTTCACTTTTACACTTCAGCAAAGGAGACTATGGGGGAACATGATCCAGGTAAATAAGATTCTAACAGGTCTGGATGCTGTTCATCGGCTACTTCAATATTATTTTAAATACTAGAACTCATGGCCGTACGTGTAAATTAGTGGGAGAACATTTTAAAATGAACTTGAGGAAGCACTTCTTTACACAGCGTGTAGTTGGAGTATGGA
>JAODKC010000137.1:26347542-26367808 GCA_026777985.1 Mormyrops attenuatus | reverse complement strand
GAGCTAGATAAGATTTTAACAACTCTGAGCTATTAGTTAGGTTCTCCCCAAACGAGCTTGATGGTCCGAATGGCCTCCTCTCGTTTGTAAATTCCTTATGTTCTTGTCTCAATATCAAATCTACTTCACCAAAACTCTTAACAATGTATGCTTTATAAAGCACACCTGAGCCCATCAGTTAACCTTTGGTACAAAATGCACTTCAACCACCAAAACACTTCAAACTTCACCCAAAGGTGATTCTTCCTTCCATAACTGTAGCATGCACGCTCTCCTACAAGACTACTGTGTCACTCATCGTACAATTAATTATAAAACACAAATCGAAGCATCGCAAAACACATGTGTTTCTTTGTTCTCTATTTTTGCATATTTTAGTGTTGCATTGCAAAATAAAAGAAAATATATACAGGAATACAGCAATAACAGCAGAAAAATCTCTTCAGTGACAACTGCATCAACATTTTACTTATATACAGGCACATTTCAATGCAAACATGACCATTTTGTAGAGATGGTGAAGCTGCAAACTAAAAAACTGAGTGAACTTTTGCTGAAATCAGAATAATCTAACTTATTTCAAGCGTATGTATAGTACAATTTCTGTACAATTCACTGCATCATATCTCCATCAGCTGTGATCTAAATTTTTGTTTAAGTTTTGAATTTAAGGTTAATTGTTGTGAACTGAGTATCTAAACATCTGAAAAATTTGCTGTAGTTGTATAGAATTTTCCTGGTGCTGAACACAGAGAGATATCCATGAATTTTGGAAGAAGTATTGAATGCATTTTGTATCAAAGTAATGCAAAAGCATGCACAGTTTAGTACACATAATCTACTGATATGATGCATGTGTTAAGTGTTTTGAGAAAAGGGACAATGAATTAGGGACAAGTCTAAAAAAAACTGCAAAAAGCTCTAACAAACATCATACGATTATAATGTTTGTTATTATATAAAACCCAATTACCAGAAAAATTGGGATACTTTCTAAAATGCAATATAAACAAAAATCTTAGATTTGTTAATTCACGTGAACCTTTATTTAACTGTCAAAAGTACAAAGAAAAGATTTTCAACAGTTTCACTGAACAACTTAATTGTATTTTGTAAATAAATGCAAAGTTAGAATTTGATGGCTGCAACACACTCAACAAAAGTTGGGACAGAGGCACATTTATTATTGTGTTTCCTTTTAATAACACTTTTTAATCGTTTTGGAACTAAGAATTCTAATTGCGGTAATATTGCACTAGGAAAATTTGTTCATTCTTGCACGATGTAAGGTTTTAGCTGCTCACCAGTCCGTGGTCGCCGCTGTCCGATACCTTTTCAATAGGAGATAGATCTGGACTAGCAGCAGGCCAGTCAAGCGCACATACTCTGTGTCTATGAAGCCAGGCTGTTGTAGCCCACACAGAATGTGGTCTGGCATTGTCCTGCTGAGATAAGCACGGACATCCCAGGAAGGGACGTCGCCTTCATGGCAACCTATGTCTCTCTAAAGTTTGGCGAAAGACTGCGTTAAGTGACAATGGTTTTCCAAAGTACTCCTAAGCCCAGGTGGGCTGAGGTGGCTGAGCGTTTGATGAATGCTACTTTTATATCCAAACAAGATAAACGTCCTGCTTCCAGTTAGCTGCTTAACATGGAATCTTTCAAACTGGTGTTAGGTATTCTGTGCACTTTTCAATATTATTTTAACTCTGTCCCAACTTTTGTTGAGTGCATTGCAGCATCACATTCTAACTTTGCGTATATTTACAAAATACAATTAAGTTGGCCAGTACAACTGTTGGAAATCTTTTCTTTGTACTTTTGACAGTTAAATAAAGGTTCACGTGAATTAACAAATCTAAGATTTTTGTTTTTATTGTATTTTAGAAAATATCCCCAACTTTTCTGCAAATGGGGTTTGTATGAATGCATAACGAATGTGCAGTTAATGTAAAGCATTACCAAGCATTTAAATTTTATTTGATATGTCTTTTTTTGACAGACCTGTGCTCTCTGGAGCTGTACGAACATTTTTGCTGGTAGATCACAGTACTTAAACATTTGTGTAGCAGACCTAATGGTGTTTACGTTCATTTACTGAGAAAGGAAGTATGTGCGAGGCAAAGGGCGAGATGTCTTAGCAATCAGGCATTTCAGTCAGAACCATAATCACATTCACCTTTCAGGTTTAATGTCAGTCGAATGCCGCTTCACAGGATGGGCAGGCTTGAGATCCACAGAGTCCTTTCTGCACCATTGGAAACAGGAGAGTCTACTGAGTTCCTTGAGAGGCTAACCCTAACCATAAGTAACCAAGCAAAATACAAGAGTTTTTGCATTTTTAGTTTTTTCATACAGTAGCAGTTTTCCCTTATGGGGACCAAGAAACCGGTCCCAATAAGGGAAAAAACTGATATTTATCACGTTATGGGGACGTTGTGTCCCCATAAGGATATGTGTACCCGCTCACACACACACACATCTCCCGTGGCACACCTGTCTTTTTTCCCATCCTGACTTTGCCGTTTAGCAGGTAAAACTTTTGGATCTGTTGACTCTTTTCTGAAACAACACAAAACGCTTTTCTCAGAGGAGTTCCCGTTGGCCGGGCTGATGCAGAAAAACTCCTTCTCAGACCAAACTGCAGTGTTGCTGGCGCTGAATTCTTTCAAAGAGGATACCATAAATAATTTATAATGTGCTGCTACCAGCTGCGTTAAATACAGACTAAGAATTCTGCGATTGGAATATTTCACTACCTCAGAATCATCCTGTGAAAATCATATCATATCTCAGGATTGAGGCTTAAAAAAGCACAAAGCAGCAAATATCACAGCCAGGGTCCAGGCTTGCACGCTATCCATGGCTCAGACTCTGCCAGCTCACCTTTCTTTCTTGGTTTCCACATTGGACTGCTTTGGAGGTTTATTACCATCTGTCGAGTCCTTTCTGGAAAAGAAGAACATTTTCAGCACTTGTGAGAGCATCCTTACCATGACCAGAAGGAGGACTTTCAAACCAACTGCAAACAATTACGCATAATTAAGCAAGAGGTTTGTGCACTACGAAAACAGCCCGTGCATAGATTATGCTATCATACAGTAGTGAACTGCGTCCACTTCAAAAAGGCATCAATCATATTTCTTGTAAGAAAACACACAAATAAATGCCACAAAAATAACTACACCCATTTTCTTGTAAAAATACCAGACACCAAAAAAACAGACCGGGTGAGATACCTATCTACAATCTACATTCATGCAAAGGAAAAAGTCTCAATGCTCAAACTGTCACGTCTGTAGTAGTTTGGATGCCTGTGCATCCAAGGTTGGAAGTGTTGCTTTAAGAACCTTCTTTATTTCAGACCTTTCTTTTTTTGAATCGTGGGATGTCCGCTTCGGAGACAAACGTTTGGTACATGGCGTTTCCCTTCTACGATTAAAATCCCAAAGAGAAAAGCTTACAGAGAATAACACAACATTCACCTAAGAGCAGTCTAACAGAAAGTGACACCCGTGTCAGCTGGAACGGCGCTGAGCTACATGCCGGACCTGACCTTTCACTCTTGCCTTCCACTGACGGACGTTTGGGAGGGAGAGAAGGATGAAGGTGCAGGGGGGAAGAAGCAATGGGACCATTTATGTCAGGAGTGCCTTTCCTAAGTAAAACATGCCACAGTATTAAACACATACATCATGTCCTCAATCTAACCTAAATACACTTTCTGTCAAAAACATCATCCCAGTAGAATCACTGTTACTGACTTATATCATGTTACTATAACACCAAAGTGAACGTGTCACCACCAGCCAAAAGGAGATGCAAAGGCCAGTCTAGACTGCTCTTTTTCCCCATCTATGACACGTTTTAGAGGACAAAACAGAGACAACAATACAGCAACTAGTCTTTTTAAAATAAAGTCTTTCTGGCATGAAAGGACTCAAAATAACATTTGAAACAGCTAAATCATTGAAGTAGCATAACACAGAAAAATATTCCATTAATTTTTATTCCTTTTGCCAGTAAACAGGGCTGTCACTATCGATTATATTGATGTGCGATGTTAACATGGCATTTCATGCACATGCAATCGTCACATTGCAAGGACCGCGATAGTGTGCTCTGTTCAAATCACCAATAAGTTGTGCCATAACATTTTTACTTGGTCACAGTAAACCAAACTTAAATGGTAAACCAAACTTAAATGCTGGCTCCTTTTTAAGAATTATCTAGTATAGGTTTAAAAATCAGTCTAAAGTTTACCGCTGCTGCTTTTGCATAAGCATTGCATGCGATCTCCGAGACAAATATACTATTTTTGTCCTTTCTGTTGGACTGATTCATAGACTCTGTGGCATGTTCGTGAGAAATTAAGTGAATGAAAAGGAGGATCGTGAACAAGAACTGCTCACAAAATGACATTTGTATTCCACTGAATAGAAATATTTTGTATTCCATAGTGACAAAATTGAGCAAAAGCAAGTGATTTGTCGGCACTGCCTTGGGCCTACTGGCACAGTTCATGGCAACACTACCAGCTGATTTGACAGACTCTGTTGGTAGACAATAAGTTAAAGGTAGATAAGTTCTACATTTGCCTATACAGTTAATTTTTCAACTCCTAAATATCACAAGGTGATCTTTTTCTAGTCTCGTTCAGCCCTACTCAAAACACACAATACATTAACAAAAAATAATTAAAGTTAATGGGTTATTAGGGCAGTGGTGGTTTAATGGGAAGCGCACTTGTAATTGAAAGATTGCTGGTTCGAATCCCCGATCAGCAAGACACCACTGAGGAAGGTAGCGCCCCAAGCACTGCTCCTCGGGTGCTGAATTAGCTACCCCCTGTTACAGTATGTCACATATGGGTTAAATGCAGAGGACACATTTCATTGTTGTGTGCTGGGGTGTGTCAACACTGATCACCTAAATTATTATTTATCATATTATGTAAAATGATGAGGCTAAGCGACAGGGTAACCTTCGTTTTAGCAGTGATTGACATACAGTAATCATGATAAGCAAAATGATTTAACTCAAAGTGATGACAAAGACAGGCTAGGTTACTTTGAGAGGCTAAATGGAACATATCTATGGCTAACCATTAATAGGCGAGTCTGTCAAACTGAATGTCTCTCCTTTTAATATGCATTTGCATGGCAGTCTTGCAGTCGAGATATTCTGTTTTGCAATACTAACAGACGAACGCATTCTCATTCACTTTTAATGTGAAGTGCGTCTGCATAACAGATGCTTTAGTACTTTAATTGGACCCTCATCCGCTATGCGCCTTTTATCTTCCACCATACTGGCGAGTAATCGAGAAGGAATATTAAAAATCCTTAACTAAAATTATCAAGTAATCAAGTTTAGTCGAATAATCATGACAGGTCTACCAGTAAATTAATCGATTCCTGTTTACGAAAAACAAGAGCCCAAGGGCCCCACTTACGAAAAAAAAAAGGGCTCAAGGGCCCCACTTACGAAAAACAAGGGCCCAAGGGCCCCGCTTACGAAATGTTTCCGGGCCAAGGAATTACTAATCCTGTGTATGACAGCCTGGAAAGAATCACACAGACTCTTGTATAGGACACAGCATTATAATTAATCAAGAACCATAGAATTAACAGTAAAAGAGAACCAGATATCAACCAATTGTGGCACAATTGGTTGATATCTGGCACAATCCACAATCCAGGCATTTGAAAAGGCACAATCCAGCCATTTGAAAAGCTGCAGCGAATTATGAAAGATATGGACCGTAACTGAATGTGCAAATGGACACAAAAAAATATAATACATAAAATAATTGACTGATCCTTAAAGAAGCACACACCAAAGGGACCTATCATTTTTCAGCCCAGTTATTGAACCTGAGAAATGAGGCAGCGAAGAGTCAACCTCATATCTCACCAGTCTGAACAAACTCTCTCATGCCCATGGAGACGTGTCCATTTGGAAGTACAGGTTAGCCCTGCCAGTCACCCAGCCTTGCCTTCAACTTTGATCATAGATTGTTAATGAGTTCTCAACCCATTAGCATTCTGCCTTAAAAATGATCCCAGTGCCATGACAAATCATCATGCACAAGGGGCACAATGGACAAACGTGTAATGAACATACATGTTAAAAAAAACATTACTGCACTAATAGAAGAGGACTTTACGTGGCTCAGTAACTGTAATATTTGGGTGGTAGCTGGGGCACTGGGGCTATGAAAGGGACGTTCAGTTTGGGGGGTGGGGGGAGTTTGTAGCAAAGATAAAATAGAGGTTGGTTTGTTGGGTACAAATATCAACAAGTGTGAGGTACGGGCTACAGTCAGAACAGTACCAAGTCTTTAGTTTAAGTGGCTTATCTTCTATTTAAACAACCCCTCAAACACTGCAATTCCCACTGCGGTCCCATGACTGCCAGGGGTGCATTTCCCAAAGTTTCAGGCTTGATAGAGCATCATTAGGGCATAAGAGTACTTCCAGTTTGTCATGCATTGTAACTTCCTAAAATAAGGCTGATGTATTATGCATAATGACATTACAGCCAAGCAGCACGCTGAATGACATCACGGTGCAGACAGCAAGGCCGAACCCTGACCTCTCTTTCTTCGCTTCTATGGCTGGGGGCTTGGAAGGCAGTATGGAAAGGGGATTATCAGCAGGAGTAGAAAGAGTGCCAAGATCAGGCTCATCTTTCCTGAATTAAAAGACAATATTCCGTGAAAATCCCTACTTTAAAATGACGAATGTCAACCATTCAAAGCCTAGGAACACTAAAGCGCCTCACCTCTCCTGCTTTTTCTGGGGTTCGTTTGTACGCTTGTCTTTCTTGACGACTTCCCCCGAGTGCTTCTCCTTTCTGTGTTCAAATGCATGCTTCTTCTCAGAGTTTAAGTTTGCTTTCGCCTCTACCAAACGCTTCCTGTGACTTACAAACAAATGGGACTTGACAAGCCATATCCCCAATGCAGCCTTTCACGGGGCAGCGAACTGATGTCACAGTCCTGGAATTCCTATGGTTCATCAACTTTCACTTTCTGTTTGTGCATGTTTACAACAGCCATCCATCCAGCCATCTTCTAATCATTTATCCTGGTCGAGGTCGCGGGCAACCTGGAGCCTATCCCAGGTAGCATAGGACACAAGGCTGGGATATACCCAGACAGGATGCCAATATGTTTACAACATGCATTATACAAATGTACTTGTACTTCTTGACTTGCTCTGAGCCTGACTAGTTCCCTACCTCGATTCCGTCACAGATGAACGCCTCCCTGCTTGCCCCTCATTGTCGCCTGCCGTGGTTTTTTTGGTGTCTGTCCTGTTGTTCTTCTCCTTCGGCTTCTCCGCCGTCTGAGATTGAGCTGTTTCTAGAAGGCAAATGGAATTCCAGAATCAACATGACTCAAAGCAAGTCCACGTCTTACTTCAACTGTGACAGGCTAGGAATAAAGTCACAATCAAGTTAGAAAAGATTACAAGATGGAGTTTATTCTAGAACAAGGTAATATAATCAGCTGAGGTATTACCCAGAAGTCTTTTCCAGTTCTTGATAAGAATTTTCGCCAGGGTGACAACCTCCTCATCTGTGCAGTGCTTCCTAATGCCATTCACAGACATGCCAATCCGCGTGTCCTGGACCAGAACCAGACAAGGACAGCAAAGTCTGTGGGGTACTTTTAAGAAGTTATATATTTACAAATATATGAAATGTGCTCTTCCCGTTCTATTCAGCACCCAATACGTTTTTTTTTTTTTCCGGGACAATAAGGGGCAGCGAAGAGAACAAGCTGATCGAATTATATATGGTTTATGGTTGTAAAATGAACATGCATAGACACAGAGGCAACGTTGTACTTCTCTGGTGTTGCTATAGCAGAGCAATGTCTAATCAGGAAAACGTTCCCCACAGAGAAATGGCTGGGAAGTATCGCTTAAAACATTCAGGCATAAAAGAATTTACTGAAAGTACTGCATAAACAGGTTTCATAAATGGTAAAAGAGAAATATATAGAACTTCCGGTAGGTTTAGAAGTTAAATACTATAAATAAATAAATAACAATAAAATGAAAATGTAATTAAAAGGCAATAAAATATTAACTGCAAAAACAATGAAATCCATAAAAGAACCGCAACTTGTACAAAACACGAAACAAATGATTTTGTTAAAAAAAATGTAAAAAATAAACACATTACCAAATATTACCCAAACTAAAAATAAATGAGAAAATTAGATGTACAAAAACACATGCTTGCCCCTGGGCACCGCCAGGGTGCTCTGTGAGGGGTATTTTACCTGAAGCAGCTTCAGTGTCATGTTGAAGCCCTTCAGTTCCTTGAGAAGGTCCAGAGCGCCCTCCTGCCCAGACAAACACCCAGAGACATAAGCATGGTGCATGCAGAGGACAGCAAAGAGGGGAAACACTCATACTGTTGCAGCACTGTTTTGCTTATTAATGTGTAATTCTGCACGCCACTTGTTTACATGGCTGAATTTTGGGCATTAGTACCACACATGACAACTGCAATTACTGTACTTCTGGTCCTATTCGGTGTGAGTCTAGTTAATAAAACACAACTTTCTTCTGTGAAATATACTTAACATGTGAAAAGCTGTTCAGGCTGTAAAGAATTTAATATTAATGTAGGTCTACTGCATGGAAATGTTGCATACAGTATAACACCAATAGGCCTGCTATTAAATGGCAGTACTGTATGGCAGGCAACCTTTCGCAAAAGAGGAATATGATTTATTTCCGAAGCAACTCTGTAACTTCCTGTTAGATTCAAAGTTTAAATTTAAAGCAAAGTGGAATAAATGTATAAAATGTGTTATTATTGTTATTGTTGATTAGTAAATCTAGTTAACAACTACAGTACACGTTAAGTATGTCGAATATAATCAACAAAATACAAACTGAAAACATTTTAACTTTAACGTGTCCCGAAACAGCCATGAATGAAACTGCGATAGAGGTACCAGTGACTGTCATTTTAATGCAAGAAAAAAGTACTTTGTGTACTGTACGAAAAATGAAAGGTCAAACAGCTATAGTGGGCAATTATTTAATTTCACACCCCTGTCTGTGGTGCCCTAGCGAGAAAATAAAAACGTAGTTATTCTGAAATGTTTAACACTACGGAAACCACATGCAGAGTACTCGGTTGGTAGTTTTACTTTCAATGAGCCGTAAAGGTTCCTGCGTATATTATGCGCATTACATACATGTTTTGCAACAATAAATGATCATTTTAAAAAGCAGACTCTTGAAATTTGGCCCTCTTCTCTTACTTTCTGGATAAATACACGCAAAACTAACTGCGTGACAACGACCTCGCCACTGTTTACTTTGCAACACCATGCTCGACCTCCCACGGGAAAAACGAAACCATTACCAACCACAAGTTTTTCAAACGAAACATTCGATATATTTATTCTTCCATCGAGCTTTTTTCGTACAGCGTCAACTTTACAAGCAGTAGCTGCGATCAGCTTGTATGCAAGCAGATCTTATACTGCACAACATAATGCCAAACACCTGTCCACAGCATGCTACTCGCACAACTGCATTTGGCAGAACCGGCCTACAATTTTCAAAATTAAACTTTCACTTTGAATAAATGAACTAACAAACGCGAATGGCATTTCTCATCCCGAGTGCGAACTGTGTTGTTTACAAATATTTAGTGTGTTATTTCAAACTGTACGTCACATAATATACACACAGGGGGGAAAAAACACCGGAGAGGTTAAGCTGGCGTTGCACTTCTGTCAAAATAAATTTCTCACCGTGTTATTTCTAGACACCATCTTGTCCAGTTTTTTTGCAATGCGGATCAGGTCCTCCTCTCGCGTCATAATGATATCTGTGACATCCAGTAAACCTCGAGGTCCCTAATTTGGTTTCGTGAACAGTTCAATCAAAAAAATACAATGTATATAAAGTTTTTGTTCCCTCTTAAACTCAGGCGTCCGCACTGTCAGTTCAGGCGGGCCGGGGAGGCGTGTCCTCAGCTGCCGCGGGTTAAAGGGATCCTTTCACCATCTGGTGAAGCCCACAACACATGCGGCACCTAAATATAGCCGCACTGTAGCACAGGATTGAAAAATAAATCCCAATCGTTAGAAGCTGAGCTATACACACTGTTCGATCATAAATCCATTAAATGATCGTCCAGAGGTGCGCCATGCGGCATGTGCCTTAGCTAAAGGCCATCAGAGTGCGCGTCAACTGTAATGTATGGCACGCCTGCGCTGGCGGTATACTGTATCTACACGGCCACCCTTTTCAGTTGAAGCCAGGCTTTTCTCCAAAGCTTCATCTGAAAGAATTAGTGCTCCTGGGACAGAGGGGCAGGCACTCACATGGAGCGCTACGTCCCCTGCGCCTCGCCTGCTGCGATAGGTCAGTGTATAAACACGGAAAGTTTTTAATAAAGCAAAATGTGTCCAAATTTTAATTGCATGTTTAGTTTGTGGTGTTGGTGGTCTAGTGGTTAGGAGGCTTGCCTCTGAACCGAGAAATCGCGGGTTGGAGTCCCACCCCTAGCACTACCATCATTGAGTCCCTGAGCAAGACCCTTAACCCCACCTTGCTCCAGGGGGACTGTCCCTGACTTTGGAAAAATGTGTGTCGCTCTGGACAAGAGCGTCCGCTAAATGCTGTAAATGTAATTTTCGGCCCATAATGTTGTTTTTCCGCCTTTGCTTTATATTAGTACAGTAATAGCAGTGTTGGGGAATAACGGAATACATGTACCGGCATTACGTATTTAGAATACAAAATATGAGTAATTGTATTCCGTTACAGTTACCGTTTAAATAGGTGATAATTAGAATACAGTTACTTTGTTGAAATAAATGGATTACACGGCGGTCTTTTCCTGTTTCATATGTTAGGCTATCCCCTCTCTAATTTTGGTAATTCCACGCATTGCCCAAACAAAACACGCAATAAGAGGCTCTGTCATTATCCGATCTGCGTGCCTACCCGATTTGCGCGCGCAGGCGTATTGAAAGACTAGCATGACGTAAAGTGTTCACGCATGCGTTAAACAGACCGGGCAGCACCGTAAAGTGAGCGATGACGTATTCGTTCAACACGTATGTAATAACACACTCCGCATGCGATTAATAAAAAAATAAATATAGAGATTGCGGTGAACGGCGGACCGAGGCATCGCGGGAGCAAAGAGACACGGAGACTCGCTTAACGGGGAAATACGCTCTTTTATTACTAGTCCTTATAAAGACTACATCAGACACCCAACGAGCACCAAAAACCCACCCATATATACCGGGGAAACACAGGGTTGTCAGACGCTGAACGGTAAGACGCATACACGGTGGGGGATTTGGCCGCGAACACACAAGACACAGGTAAACACACGCGCAACAATAAGGAATGGAACCATTAAAAACAACAACAACACAACAAGGACTAATTACAAACGCACGCGGGGCATGCTGGGACATGCGCCCCGCCGGCGCTACAATATACTAAACATTTCGCTTTACGGCACGGATCGATCTCACAAGACGGATCGATTGTCTTATGTTTAAAATTATATCTGGTGGCAAGGTTTAAAGTGCATTTTGTCATTGTCACATCTAGTTTGAATATCTGATTTGTATTGAAGGATCTTTAATAATTTGAAATTATTGGTGAAAGAATAATATTGAGAGTAAATGCCAAAAATATATTTTTTTAATTTTTGAGAATTCTTTTATATATTGCCTTTTTTGTCCTAATCAGGAAAAGGGTCATTGAAAATGCTGATTTTTTTTTTTCCTTGTGCAAGGCTACTTTTTTATTTTAACTAAGTAATGTAATATGTTGGTGACCATAACAGTAAATACTTTTCAATGGCATATTTTATGTTTGTCTAATACTCTTCCACTTTTCAGCTTTGTAAATAAAGAAATGGTTAAGGAAAGACAGGGCTTTTTTATTATCTTTAAGCAGGCAAAACATCTTATGTTAACATACCCAAGTCTTTGCTCCTCTACAGTAAATATATTGGAGATCTGGGCTTAACAGCCAATTGGCAGAGAAAAACAAACAAGAATTTGCAGGATGTGATTGCGACATTCACGTAGTTGTCAAAAGCATGACAATATATTAAGTAATCCAAAGTATTCAGAATACGTTGCTCACATTGAGTAATTTAATGGAATACGTTACAAACTACATTTTGGGGCATGCTTTCTGTAATCTGTAGTGGAATACATTTTAAAAGTAACCTTCCCAACACTGAGTAATAGTAATATAGAATAATAATTCTATAGTCATATATCTGGTTTATCATGTCAACCAGGTGCATCCGCATTTTCTTAAATTGCAGAGTAAGTTTGCCTACGATGACTTGCTGATAACGTGTTCATCCTGAAAAAATGTTTTATAATTTCAGGTGACGGTGGTACCACCCGACTCAACACTGACAACATCCCATCCAAGGTGTACTCGACCCCCTTGTGCCGCTCCGTATTTTACTTTTTTCTTGGTGGATTTTGAATATTATACAGTAGGTACAAACAGCGTTGCTGATACTGTAGTCACAATCTGGAAACTTAATGTAGTGTTCAGCAAACTCGCCAGCAGGGGGCGCTAAAGGTCTAACAAACGTGCCTCTCACCACGTCATGGTTTTAGGAACCGACCCAAGGAGAATGGAATGGGAAAGAAAATATTCTCAGCTTTTTACTTGTCTGTGGGAATTGTCTCTGGAAATGAATTACTTCAAATAGTAAGTGAATGTGTATATATAAACACAATGAAAAGATGTAAACATGCAATTATATGGGTTTCTCTCCATTGTGGCCAACACTTGGTCAGCTTGGTGAGCATAAGCTTTGACCATTGCACACACAGGCTTAGTACTTTTTTAGTTTCTTGCATTATTTTGCATTGTGCCCTTGGTAGACTTTCCTGCTTTAACAAGTTGCAACAACCTTATTCTTCACTCCTCACACAACAATAGTAGCTGGAAGCAATGGAGTGCATGGATTAAAATGTAAAAAGAGCTTTCTTTCAGTTAGACACTTTTTAAGGATTTTCTTGTAGGTTTCACACATACATCAATGGATCTTTACCGTAACCACAGGCTCTGATGTTGCCTTTCAAAATATGTGCTACTATCAAATTTGGTATTTGTTCACGAACAATTAATAATCCTGCACGACACCTTTAATACAGATCTATGTCTGTAGAGACTTTGATAGAAATTAGGAACAGGAATATCTGAAGCAGTACATTTTTTCCTTTCATCTAGGAAATGCTACACAAATTATGTACTCCATCCTAAATTTGGATAAGAAATCTTCATTTTTTTAAGGGGGGAGTTTTACTTCACGAGTAAAACTAGGTTAGTGTGTTTGATAATGATTTTGTAAGGGAAGGTAGGAGAGAATATGGAGCAGTGAAGGTACAGTATGTAGGAGGTACCCTGCAGTAAAAAGACCCTTGAAGAACTAAAGTTATCAGGGAAATGGGAGAATTGCACGAAAACACATGTGGAATAAGGCAAAGGAGCAGAACAGGTAGAACTTAGTGGTGCAAATGCAGGATGGGGCATTCGGCAGGAAAAGAAAAAAATGAGTGTAAATTTTTAGAAAACAAGAGGACCGGTGCATTTTGCAAGAATGGTGAGCTGCCTCTGTCTGCAGATTTTTAACCAGGAGTTCAGGAGATCATACACGGCTTGACAGGAAGGTGAGCTTCCATGGCTACAGGAGATCATCCCAAGTGTCGCTTAACTGGGAGGCAAGTTTCCGTGGAAGGGTGGAGAGCAGCCTGCTACACTGAAGCGTGGCGTGATGGCCGTACCAAACACTCATCCAGCCTGACAGGGCATGGCGCTCACATGCTCAGCCCAACACAAAAATGTCCCTCCAACCTCCTCCATGCACAGCACTCGATTACTCAACATTGACAACTGCGGCCATTTTTCTGTCTCTTCTTTTCCTCAAAGCAAGCCTCAGAAATGGGCCAGTTTGCCTTTAGGTAAGACCGCTAGTCGGCCTGTGGAACTAAACGAATTAAATGAATTCCTCGACCTGGCAGCCTTGCTCACCTCTCTGCACCTCAGCCAGCTCTCTCGTCCATCCCTTCCAAAAAGCCCTTCTTATTAGGCCAACACATAAGGTTCTCAAACTCATGCCAGCTTGCCTTTCTCAAAATGAATAATTCAGCTGGCCTGGACAGTTGGACACTAAAAGTGGTGAGCATTACCAAAGAATGACTTCTGCTTTCCTAGATGAGCTGAGCGGTTTGTTTCTCTGCTTAATCCATAGGAGCTTTAACCAGCGGTTGGTAGTCAGCCTCAATGTCGATCTAAATTGAATGCATACATAGATATTCCTGCATTTATAAAATGCTGAATAAGACAAGGTTCCTAGTTTGGGAAGCTGGGCTATCATTACCCACTTGGGGTAGGCCACATCAAGTCTCGTTTTCGTGCTGCTCCAAACAGTACCAGACAGATCTAAGTCATGCCCTTGTCTTCGGTTTAGCCATTGGAAACCTCAAAAACCCACAGAAGTACCATACTGAGAATGACCTTCTTAGGGACATCAAATAAAGATTCCAACTAAGAGCTGCCTAAATTCTACCCCATCAATGTTAGACCTTCCCAGCATGTTATACCTTGACTGTGGGGCTTTCACCAGACCAGGCTAAGATTGGCACTGCCTGGGTAATTACGGGGTCCATTTAAATGACATCACACAGGATAATTAATGACCTCATTCTGCTTTAATTTCTGGGGACTTGCCGAGATCGTCTGAAATGAAACAGCTAGAGACCTGAGAAGAGCTTCAGATGGTCTGTCTCTGCTGGTGGCTCAGTGTTTATCGCTCCTACACCCTGGAGCTAATGATGACAGAAATGAGTCTTGGCTACCTGCAGTGGCTGTCTGTTAACCTTGTGCAGTCCCTTACCCTTGTCTGTCTGCCCAGCCTCCATCAGCATGGCTCAGTTATCTGGGTGTCGGTGACATTCATTTCAGCGAGTTGCTGTTACAGTGCCATGCTGCTCTCAGCTGCTCCTCAGCCTCGTCTCAGTCTCCTGTACTGCATGGTAGGAAGAACTAGAGACTCATCCTCTTGGGAGGAAGGGAAAGATACGCCTTCTTCTTCTACTCTTAATTTTTTGCTCTTTTGATGCACACGTTTGGCACCACTCCAGAGCACCGCACTACTAGCAATGAAGTTGATACTTGTCGTTGTTTCATTCCTGCTCCCTCCCCTCCCCCCCCAAAGCTCCAGCCACAATGGACTATTCCATTATGACCATCCCAAATGGACTCAGCCACAGGCCATATCCGAAGGGGGAAAAAGAAATATACAAAAAGCTAAGTAACTTCTCAATAATGTCATTCTATAGGACATACAGTACAGCTTGTTCCTGTAGGGCAGCTTTACGAAAAAAAAAACTAACTGAAAATGAGCATCTACGGCTTTATTACTGCTTACCTAAAAGAGTTAATTACATATTGGCACAAACGCATGTGGAATCATTTCTGTAGCATGTCTCGGTGGTTTTTCGCAAACTGCCTATTTTATCTTTTGCATTCACTTCATTTGCGTACTCGCCCCTGGTCCACATTCTGACCACTGCTGGACATTTAGTATAGAAGCAGCCTCATTGACTGTTGACAAGACCTTCCTGGTGTGGTAGGAAAATAAAATATCCCTAACGGTTCTCAACTTTGTTCCCAAACTGGCTGGACGCCAATAGAGGAGCGGCTTTCTGAGAACTATATGTGTCATTTTTGTGTGGCCAGTTACCAGGGCTCACGGTCCCTCCTGCTATGTGAAATTTGCCCTAAAAATATCTTAACTCTTTACTGTATGAGGTCTCTGTGTCAGACAGCTCACCAAACCATTGCACAATGAGACAGCACAGAACAGGCTCTCCACACGGTAAGTCTGCACATCTGTTTGGTTACATCCCTACTGTGTATGGTGGTGGCCCACATTGGTGTTTAAGTGAGAGGACTCTGTAGGGACGTCTGGGGTGAGAGAAGTGGCCCCCCAGGTCTGTCCTGTGGTGTCAAGGAGGTTCCTGTGAGGCCAACCCCTCCCTGGGAGCCCTGGAAGCAGACCCAACGGTGTTACTGTGCAAATCCCTGCTTGCACTCATTCCTTAATCAGTAAGCCTGTAGCAAAGCAGCCCTGATCCCTTCAAACAGACTTTGCATGCCTTACTTTGCCATTTCTAAGCTTGGTCTGCCCCTCTGCCAGGGCAGATTCCCCATTTCAGCTTGCACTCAAGCATAGAGAGATAAAGTGAAGAGTGCCATTCTGTAACAATAAATCACATTTAATGTGCTAATGCTGCAGTGTCTGTGTGCACACACCGACGTCCACTGGGCACATATGGTGCCCATTCAATACAAGCATTCTAGAGCTTTTAAAAAAAAAAATATATATGTATATATATTTTTTTTCTTCAGTGACATACTTTCCACACAGAAAAGTCATGGCTATGGGCTAATTGCAGTGCAATTAGATTAACAAGAAATGTTGTGCCAGAATATTATTGCTGTAAAGATTAGACTCAGATGAAATTCTTTCCGCACTGACATTTGCGGAGTCTGATATTCTTTAAAGTGTAGGACCGACACTCTAACCGTCACTGTTATAAAATGGCTTAACTGGCTGCCTGGGCTAAACGACATCTGTGTGTCAGAAGTCTGATGAAAGATGGCCGTGACATTGGAGACAGACGTTTAGTGGCTGCTGCCAGGGTCCATGCCTGCTCTGCACGTCAAGTCTGAGTCAAACAACAAGCAAATGGTACGGAGAGCACAGAAATAGGGGTACGCTAGACTACTGGGGGAATCTGACATCATATTTCAGAGTGAAATAGCAATATTCCCCTTGGCAAGTCACACAAGTCTCTGTTATTTATAATGTATATCTATCAGTATTGGTACAGACGTGTCATTGTTTTTGGAATAGAATGCCTAGAATATTTCCTTGGAATACTTTTAAGGAAACAACTAAACCTTCCCGCTTTTTTAGCCATGAGCATGAAGGTGGTACATATTTGGTAGTAATTTAAAAAAATTAAAATTAATAATGATGAGTGATTTTCAGAAACAGAAATGGCAAGGGGGTGGTTCTCGTCACGAGAAGGCGGGAAACGACTCAGATGGGCGGATTGAGGAGAGTGACTTACCGCCCTGCAGCAAAGGCAGCTGAGCTGCCTGATAAGTGGCACGGCAGTAGTAATGGGATCCAACAGCAAGCGTAACTTACCCACGATTCCCTCCGGCTCCCTGCGTCTTCCATTAAGTATCCCTCAGGGCTCGACCCAACACGTACCTGAAATCCAAAAAGAAGGTGCTGGTCCGTTTGTAGATTTGCATTTTGCTTAGTGTGCCTTTTCTGTGCCATAGTCAAGTCTCTTAGTTGAGAAGGACACACCAGTGGCTGGATGTGGCTGCTTGCCTTGTGCTTCCTGGAGGGGGTGTCCCACGATTTGCCTGCCAGTATGAGCTCCCAGAATTTCCCCAAAACGCATGCAGAAAATTAAGGACAAAGAAGGGAGGTAACCAGGTCATGAGAAGTCAGACGCATTCCTTCATAAACTTAGCGACAGAAAAAGTGGCCATTTTACGTTTATTCTCTGTTGTGCCCAACTGGAATGCATTACTGCCATATAATGCCATCATATTGACATTTTGCACAAGGAAATTAGATTCAGGCAAATTAGTCACGATGTCTCGGTGCGCTGTAACGTTGCTCGATCCCCTTCAGCTTCACATAACCTCCTCACCTAAGCAGTGCTAAATTTAATTTGCATTCCTCCAAAGTCATAATTCACCATATCCCTTTAAGGGCCCCATGCAAAACAAATAGTTCATGATCTTTCAAACGATAAAAACGCTCAGCGTCAATAAAACGAATTTTCAGTCGTAAGTATCTCGCTGCTGCTATCCTTAAATCATACCTATGTGAAGGGCCTTTCGTTCTGTGTTTTACAGAGAAACATAGTACCTTGTGCAGCTGAAATTCTAAGTTCAATGACAAAGCCACTTAAATATCATTTGCCCGAGCCCTCCCAAGGGAATTTTAACAGAGAAGAGTAATATTTTATATTTATCACTCAGGAAACCCATTCAGTTGTAAGTGTAACTTCGAGAGCTGTTAAACGTCTTGCTAAGACACATGACCAGGTTTGGAACAAAGTGGCAATGAGCTCTTTGGCAGGAATACCCACAGATACGGGCAACTTTAAGTTTTCTTAACATAAAAAGGGATGATACGGAAGGGTCTCCTGTATTCAGTTCACATTTACAGTATCACAAAAAACAGTTGATTTTGTTATTTTGTACTATTCTCTACAGTTTAGAATAATTATGAAGACATCAAAGCCATAAAATTATCAATTTTCTGTAACCGCTTATCCTTTTCAGGGTTGCGGGGTAACTCCAATTAAGCTCAGCATGTTTTGGACTGTGGGGGAAAACCAAAAAACCTAGAGGGAACCCCATGACAACACGGGGAGAACATGCAAACTCCACACACATGGAACCATAGCTGAAACTCAAACCCTGGTCCTAGAGGTGTGAGGCAACAGTGCTAACCACCGTTCCCCCCCATATAAGGAATTATGCACTGACCAAAAAAGTATTAAACAAAAAAAAATAACTTGAGTCGGGACTCGGAAAACTGCTGGTTCAGAGCACTCTAGGTCGACACAGTGATGCCACCATTGGGCCCTTCAGCAAGGCCTTTAACCCCAGTTACCCCAAGACCTGGTTCACCCTACTTTCTCCTCTACGCTAGTTTCATGTGGTGGTCTCCTGAGATTTTCCAGCTGTCCTGAAGGAGGTCCCACATATGCTGAGCACTCATTGGCAGCTTTTCTTTCACCCTTGGTAACATTCACAGAGGTGGAATTCCTGGCAGAGTCAGTGTTTAGAAAATGCTTGTGCCCAAAGCCAATGGCCAAAGAAATGTAACTTGGTACAAAACTTAGACCCCTAAACAACGGAAAAATGTAATACGGTCTGATTAACCATTTTAATCCTTTTCCCTGCATCTGGGATGGGTTTATGTTTGGGAATTCAAAGGATAGTTTCATCCCACGATGCCTGTTGGTATGCATAGGTATCTCAAAAGAGTCATCAGGTCCCTTATTTGCTCCGTGTAGTCATATAGCATCCAAGGAATACGAGGCCATTCTATAGGACCTGGTGCATAAGGCTGACGATACAGTGCATTGTCACCCATAAATGCTTGTTTGGCTAAATGATTCAATTAACAGAATTAGATTAAGCCTGTCTCTCTTCGGTTTTTACGTTCTGACAAGGAGCCTGGAAACCACATAGATATCATCAGATTTGCTCTCCTCATCTTTCCCCTGCAGTGTTTAAAACCACAAGTTAACACCCAGCACACATTTAACAAGCCATACCTTGGCTCACTTCATAGTACTTTTTATACAGAATGTCTCAGAGTGTATCACAATCTACTGCATGGCCCAAGGGCATGTGCCAAACCTCAGAGATGGCAGGCATGAATGTTATAGGTTACGGATCAAGCCTGCAATTGTTTTACAACAGTCTGTAAAAATGAAAACAAGCTTTTCACACGGAACTCTACTGTAACTCCAAATACTAACTTTGAGTCCTTCATGCATTTTTGGATTTCACAGCCTTCGGATGTGAACCTATCAGGAGTACTGTTCTACATGCATGCTCACACCTTTCACACTATAGACAGGTGGCACATACACACACAAAGACACAATACCAGTAACTGACCATGTACTATTACACTGAATGCTGAATGAACCAAGCAGTGACTTTTTTTGTCTTGCTGTTCAGTAAGTGGTGGCTATGAGACTAGGAATCTGTGCCAGTAACTGGAAGGTTGTTGGTTCAAATCCCATGAATGCCCAGAGTCATTGTACTCCATTGGGCCTTTGAGGAAGGCCCTTAACCTGCAATTGCTTCATCCTGGGTATGACATTAATCTACATCTGGCCCTATAAGGAGGTCCTCCAACTTACAGGGAAAAACTTGGAGGTTGGTGGCAGGATTGGCACTCCAGCCACCAGGAAAAAACTCACATTGGTCCATTTGGTCTAGTGTGGTGCTGAGTTATCACCTGCCACATGACTGTACCCAGGTTCTCATCCCTGAGGTGGCTTGTCATGTGGCAGGTGTGGCAACACACTGTATCAGTGCAAGCTCCTTACCTCTCGCTGTATCAGTGCATGCTCCTTACCTCTCGCTGTATCAGTGCATGCTCC
>JAODKC010000137.1:26337291-26347442 GCA_026777985.1 Mormyrops attenuatus | reverse complement strand
TGCAAGCTCCTTACCTCTCGCTGTATCAGTGCATGCTCCTTACCTCTCGCTGTATCAGTGCATGCTCCTTACCTCTCCCTGTATCAGTGCATGCTCCTTACCTGTTCAGAACATGCAAACGCTTTCAAAACAAACATGGAAAACCGTGATTGCTATTCCAGTGATGGGGAGATATCACATATAAAATTTTACCAAGTGATAGTAAACATTTTATTTAAATTCATTTGTGTGATGACATTTTTAATGATTCTTCAGTACTAGATGATGCACATCAGAAATGGGTCATTCAGTTTCCAAAATACCCTAAATGTTGGCAGTCTGTAGGGATATGTAATATTTGGCGAGGTGCCTCCATATTAAGAACCAGAATACCAAAATAAATTGCATTAAAGCTCTTTTAGTTTTACTTAATTGATCACATATTTAATCCAGTTGTTATTATTAATATTGCTGGTATATGGTCTTCATTGTATATTACAGAAATATAGAAAAAAGCATATGAGGAGAACCAATAAACATTCAGGATAAGAATGCACCAAAATAAGGAAGAGAGAAGATCGTCAGGAGCAATCTGAACATCTTTCAGCTGTGCTTTCAAGTTAGGAAGGATTTATTGCTGCCATATGAGATTCCAGCAGCCCAGAGGAAATGAGGAGAATCCTGCCCAGAGCACTAATGGAAAATCCCTCCGGTTAGTGCTGAGTTCGTCTCTGGGTCACCAGAAAAGCAGGTATTAGCACATGAGTGATGGCGCTGATGTCATGAAGCGCAGTCCCAGATGGTGACGTCAAGGGATACGGTGTCCGAGCCCCGGAGGTCGAAGCCCAGCAGTGGCACGGTAACCCAGACGTGTGCAGATGGTTACTCCTGGATAGGAGAAGAGCTATGTTCTGTTGGTTGGTATTTGGCTGTGGAGGGTGGGTGCTAGGGCTTGAGAGACTCCATCCACAGGCTCTTGTAGACCCTTTTTGGTGAGACATTAGTCACCCAACTTTCTTGTCTCAGCCCCTATACCCATTTAGCAATTTCTCCTGTGTTTTCAAACATATTTCCTACAAATTTTGTAGCTGGAGACCCCAACCCCACCCGCATCGCCCCCAGCAGCACCACCCTCACTCAGCTCATTTTTATCATGGGGAACCTACTGGTGCAGCATCCCATATTTCTTCAGATTGATAGTGGCAAACCTACTGGGGCCCGACTCCCCCTAAGGGTCAAATCCTGGAATCACCTCTGACTCCATCCCATAACTTTGTTGACATTGAGTGTTATAGGTGGGACCCAGGGACCCAGGTGACTAGAGAGAGGTGGAGGAAGCCGGAATGTCCCAACATACCAGGTCAGAGAACTCAAAGGAACTGAAACAAGTTCAACACATTAACATTTCAGTATATAATATGACCTCCTTTTTTTAGTAGCATTTGGATGCAATTTGGCATAGAATCCAACAGTCTTTGATGATTTTGGGGTCCCAATACCTTCCTTGATTTAACTCCTGAATAAGCATATTATCTTATTATCTTATCATATGATAGGTGAGTTGTACCACTCCATAAAGTTTTCTTCAGCACATCTCAAAATGTGTGTGGGGGGGATTAGATTTATATTATATCGTGGGGACCAAATGTCCTCCACAATGTAATAAAAACTGTTTTTTTTTAACACTGTGGGGTCCATTGTTCAGGTCCCCACAAAGATCCGTGAATGCAATCAAAAAAGTAAAAATGCCAAAGGCCTCATATTTTTTTTTTGGCTACTTATGGTTAAGGTTAGGGCTGGGTAGGGGTTAAGGTCATCATGTTGGGATTAGAGTTTTCCCCATAGAAATGAATGGAGAGTCCCAGAAAGATATAGTTACAAACCTGTGTGTGTGTGTGTGTGTGTGTGTGTGTGTGTGTGTGTGCGTGCTCGGTCATGTATGTAGCATTAGAAGTGTGATAGCACGGTGAGCAACTGTGGATATTGGAACCCTCCATCCCCATCCCAGAAGAGGGAACCAACCACTTTGCAGAGCCAGAGAAAACACTAGGATGGACAGCACAAGTCATACGGTTGACTCTCTTCAAAAGATGAGTCATTGTTGGCACTTTGGATTTGCAAAACATTTAGTGAAATCCAAAGATCTTATTGTGATTTGACTTTGTTCTTCATTTTCAAGTTTTGTTGCCAGCTTCAGCAAGGAGATTGGGACATGAATCAAAATGACTCCAAAGGGACTGTAGCATGCAAATATGGCCCATCCACCTAGTCATAAATCAGGAGCTCTGCCATGTGCATACCTCATTCTGCGTGTTACTCTCTGAAAGAGATAAAGAAGTATAGCCTGGATCCATGAGCCATGAATCCTCCTTGTGGTCCCTTCTGTGACTTAAATGAAAGTGAGATGCCCAAAGTTTAAAGTGGGACCAGTTCAGAAGGTGGCTTCACTTATATTGATACAGCTTAAATGGGCTTTCGGTGCCCCTTATTATTATTATTATTATTATTATTATTATTATTATTATTAAATGGGCTTTCGGTGCCCCATGCTGGGTTATTCCCTGCCTTGCACTTGTCGCTTTTGGGTTAGACTCCTCCTCCAATTTAAGGCTGCTGGGATTAAGCCAGACCAACTTCAGACCGTTCAGTAGCATTTCTTATGCGAACAACCCCGGGCCCCACATTCTAGGGGCCCCTGCTGATTTCCCCTTTTTTTTTTATCAACAAAACATACAAATCAAATATCCACTCCAAACCGTTTTTAAGTTTGGTTAAGATATTATAATCTATAATAATGTAACGTATCTTAAATTTGGTGAATCAGTCCACTGGCATGATACTCCCCTCCCACCAGGGCGAATTTTACCAAGGGCACTCCCGCCCCCCCACCCTGATTTATTGCACACTTTGATTAGCAGGTTATTCATGTTCTATCATGTTCCCGCTTGGTTTTTTCTTTTCAAAAAGCTCAGAATGCCACCTATGGGGCCCCTACCCATGTCAGCCTAGGGCCCCTATAAATGCTATTAGCAATGGAACAACGTGCTGTTGTACTCTTGAGCAGGGTATGTAATCTGCATTTCTTCACTAAAATATCCTGTGTTGTCACTGGATGAAAGCTGTGCCAAGTTAGATAAAAGTATCTGCTTAGAGACAATAATAATTAACACAATATGGAAAGGTCAGCCTGTGTTTCCATATTGTTGCACACTTCCTATTCATATACACATAAAGAGGCTAACTTTTTTATCATAAAATGTGCACTGTCAGTGAATTTGATCCCGGATCTGAAGGCGACATAAATAAAACGACAAAACCACGTGGAACTCATTTAACTGATGGAATGGACTGAAATAACTGAATGAAAAAAAAAATGGTAACACTTTAATTAAGCCCATATTTTTAGTAATTTACAAACACATTCATAATGCATTGTACTGAGCATAATGCATGAAGCATTACAAACATGGCTGTAAATATGTATAAACAGGCATAACACATTATAGCCATGTTTATTGTGCATTATGAGGGCCTTAAGAAGCTCTCATCTATAATGCATTACAGATACCTTTATAATGCAGTACAAAGCACCCTTAATGCTTATACTGACCATTATAATGCATGAAGGTATCCATAGTTCATTATAGATGAGAGCTTCATAAAGCATCCATAATGCATTATGCAGATGCCTATAATGTGTTATGCCTTTATATATATATATATATTTATAGCCATGTTGATTATTATTTGTTATGAATGTGTTTACAAATTACTAAAAACATGGCCTTAAGTAATGGCATTAGTGCTCTGGGCAGGATTCTCCTCAAAACTTGCACGAAGGCGTGATAAGGTCAAAGGCACGCACGTACGGCTAATGGTGTGAGACTTTACAATGCGAGGGGAGCAATGAGAGTCGGATCATAGTGTCGTCTTTATCTGGCCCCATATCTGTGTACGGCTAAAGTGACGAGTCTGACGCAGCACTGCAGTAGGTAACCTGTGACCTCCCTTAGGGAACTGGCAACAAAATGGTCTCCTTCTCATGTGCACAGACGTCACCATTATAGTTGTAAGATATTTCCAGATAAGTCAGCCTGCGTGTTGCATACAGTACTGTGCAAAAGTCTTAGGCCATCAAAGTTAATGATCTTCATGTTGATGGAAAACTATGATATTGTGTGTGTAAAAGTGTGTCAGCGTAACCATATCAAAACCTCTCCTGAAATCAAACCAGCGTTTCCAACAATCATCCCATACACCAATATATTTTTTGACTGCACCACTAGCATACCTTGTGTATCTCACTGACTGTTTAAACTAATTTAGTTAAATTACTTAAGTGAACTAGTAGTGAGTTTTAATTGCTGAGGTGCCCCTGAGTAAGGGGTTTGGGAACTGAAGCGGTGTTCATCTAGCCTTCCAGAAAGATATCAGTAACTTTGGAGAACAGAGGAAATTCTTCTTAGGTCTTATTGTGTTACTCTTTATTTTCATATGTTGTCATGTTAAATTGTGATTTTGTTCTGAGCAAATATACACTTACTACCCGGATAAATAGCTGTAAACATTTCCTTTGACAGCCTACGACTTTTGCACAGAACTTTACGCAGATACAAGAATCCATGCAGTTAGAAGCAGAGCTAACAGTGTCATTTTGGTTTATATACAGTACTTTGCAACAGGGATTGTTAGCCTGTCAGCACATGCAGGGCATTAAGAGTATTAAGTGCCCCTGAGCCGCAGCACACATGACGTCATATCAGAAGGAAACAGGGCTAATGGGTGGCTCACAGAATTCAGAAATGCATCTAACACAGGGAAACATTACACAGGCTTTTCAGAGAGTGGCACAATATACAATCATACACTATACAATCATATTAAATATATGAGATATTAAATCTTATTCTCTTGTTAAATGAAATACTTTTAACATGGGCAAGCTCGCACACTTTGAAATGACATGAAGATCATTTAAACTTAACTTTGTTTGACTCCCTAAGACTTTTGCACAGTACTGCATAAAATCCAAAGTGACAGTATTGCTTCTCATATATCTTTGGACAAAGTAAACAATACCCTTAGGTTAAGGTTAGTTGAGAGGCATTCATGAGAAAACAAACAGGATCTGTTTGCACAAGGCAATATATATTCATGGGAGAGTTTTACAGCAGGGAGAGCAGCAAAGTAGAAGGCATTGGAGGGCCTGACATGAGAGGCCACATGTTGGTGATACCCTGTGTGACATGAGAAGCTGATATGCATGAGTTGGTCACTGCTGACCGCTAATCTGGAGGGGGGGGGGGGGGGTACTTCAGGATGAGATGGGGAGATGTGGAGAAAGTGCAAAATGGAAAATAAGTCAGGAATAGATGAATGGACAGTGGATAATGGGAAGGAGGAAGAGAATTGGGAATATGGAAATGGAAAGCTCATACCCTGGCAGGAGAAATGGTTGGGGAGAGACGTGAAGATGGGGAGGGAATGAAGGAGAGATCAGGACTGACAATAAGACCAGGAGTGAAGAGTGGACAGAAGAAAGAATCCGGAGGAAAATAGAAAGCTGAATGTGAGAAGTGTCATAAAAGTGTTACAAACACAGAAGCTTATTAGATGCTGATGAATTGCTGTGAGTTCATGCCCAGATCTGCTTCTTATATAATCCCAATGACCAAATACAACAGCATTTTGCTTATAATTAAGATAATTTACTAAAATGGTTGTCACTGCCGTCTCACCTCCAGGGTTGGGGAGCGTGGTTTGCATGCTCACCTGGTATTCGCCACTTTGGGTACTCTGTAACATACATGTGAGTGTGATGCACCGGCATGCCATCCAGGGTGTTCATCCATTTAGTGTATCTGTAGTACTAGTAGATGGATGGATGGATGGATGGATGGATGGATGGAGACCTACCACACAAAATTCATTGGTCCAGGGGCAAAATTACTTCAACTGGGCCCCTAAGACAATGGACTGGGATAGATGGATCGATGAATAGATGGATGGATGGATGGATGGTTGGATGGATGGTTGGACAGACAGATGGTTGGATGGAATATTAATGAATTGGTTATAAGGTGTCCTAAAACATTCATTAACAATCTAAATTTAAGCAAATACGAAGTCCTACATGCCGTTGCTGATATTCCGGTGTGTATATTTCTGAGGATTTTCACAGCACCCCCAACCACGAACTTCCACCATAAAGCCTGATGAGGGTAATCATCAGTTTAGGGTCTTAGTACGGGCCGGCAGGCTGGACTTGCATTGCCCTGATTTTTCTTTCTTAAAGGAGCCTTTTCCATACTCTGTGTTCAGATTCAGAGCAATCAAGTTGTTTTGGCTGCTCAGTCTTCCCCACAACAATCCTAACTGATCTCAGATGGACTTTATTTTCCTTTGGTTCTTCCCAAATTTACACACTGTACCTCATTTAGAGCTGGCTGATTTGATTTAGAATTTATTATGGTGAGGAGTGCTTTACTTGTGATAGATAAAAGGAAACATTATTGATATATTGCCTATGTTGTAACCTAATGTAATTTAATGAATGATTTAACTTTCCAAGCAAAGCATTCTGCGGGCGACCTTACTAGCACAGATAAGGGTTCTGATGAAAGCCGTCTGCTTTCGTGTCCACAGAATATAAATGGGTGTAAAACTCAGCCCCTGATTGAAACTAATGTCTGGGGCTTAGCACTCAACATGCGAATACATAGTATACATTTATTTTTGAAATCATGTATCCTTAATGGTACATTAGTCTTGATGTTGCTCTTTCTGCTGGAAAATCCACATACTTCCACTCTGAATGTATACTGTGCCATGTGGGCCAAATTAATTGAAATTAATGACTGTTTGTGCAAAGCAGATGGTCAAGATGAACAGTCTAACAATGGACCAGTAACTGGTGATCAGTGTTTTTGTGTTTAATCTGAATATGAATATTGAGAAGATTACATGCTCCAAGGTCACCCAATCCAAAGATCACCTTCATAAAGAAACACTAATTTCCGGTCTTCTGTCAAAACATTAAAAACCATTATGTTTCCGTTCCCTGAACTCTCAGAGTTTAAATTCATTACACTTCTGTGAAACCTACTTCACAGTTGCCATGGACTTCAGAGGGGCTGCTTGTCTTTCACAGTCAGAGCTCATACAGCGCTTTGACTGCAGAGAGCAGTGAAACACATAACTGAATGATAACATCGGAATAAATGGCGGTGAAGACGGATCATTTACTTGGAATTAGTTAACTGTGACAATGCAAGTCTGTAACAATGATCATTTTTGCAATTAGCAAATGCCTGTTGGTAACTTGTTTCAAGTGAGAGATTATATGAGCACATAAACAACGGCATTTGGAACTTTGTATTTGCTTAAATTTAAATGGTTAATAAATGTTTTAAGACAGCTTATAACCAATTTATTAATATGGAGCTATGAACTTTTCCATCCATCCATCTAGATACTGCTTATGAAGGCCAGAGATACAGCCTGGACAGACAGGCTGTGGCACTGGGAATGGCCTCTACAGGCTACCATCATTCTTCTTTTTCAGGTCTAATCTTGGATTGTACTTTACCGGGAGTTTTTGATTCCTTGTTTTTCTTCTTCATGCCTGTTCCATGAAATCCCTCGAGCCTTTATGTAACATGCCTTTCCTAAGTGGACACACTGTATTTTCATCATTGCTTAGGGCCACGGTTGCAGTGTTGTCTTAAAGCCAAGATATGCATGGATTATGCAGTTACAAACTTGAAGTCAGATGTGTCAGAGTCAGCCCCGGTTGTTCCACCCTGTGCCCCTCCCCCGTTTGGCCAGTAGGCATTGCTGGTCATCCCGTCCCTCGTGTTGACAGTCTTTGTCTGTCCCGTGGTTGAATACCACCTCTGTTTTTGTAGATTTTGTTCCCTTGTGTTTCATAGGTATGAGTTTTCTTGTTCCTGTGCCTTGTGATTTGTATTCTGTTTTGGTTTCTTGTTTGAGCCTTGGTTATGTTTTATTGGTTTTATTACTCCCAGTGTTAGATTCTGTTTTTCCTGTTTTCTTGGTTAGTTCTTAGTTTCCCTGTTTAGTTCCTTTGAGTTAATTAGTTTCACCTGTGACCTGTTCTCCCAACCCTTGTTAATTAGTCTCACCTGCCCCTTGTTAGTCTTGTTACCCCTCTGTATTTAAGTCCCTGCCTCTGTTTAGTTTACTAATGATTCGTTGAATGTTCTATGATTGTGATTTCTGTATGTTGGATATTGCCTACCCGTTCCGGTTTTGTAATTAGTCTTGGTTTATCCCCAGTTACTTTTGACCCCTCGTGGTCCTTTGTTTTTGTTAGTGTTTTCTTGTGTTTAGTTCAGTTAATAAACCCCGTTTTGTTCTTTGAGCCGCAAGTGGGTCATCCACGTATCTGCCTGCACCATGCCACGCTCTCGCTCGCGCACCAAGTCCGCCCGAGTTCCTGACACAGATGCACATTGCATATCAAAAGTAACTAAGGAAACAACACTGTTTAATTTTCCCTGGTTGGGTTTCGGTAGAGTTGCTCAACTCATAAGTGCTCTGCTGATGTTTAATTTCATTTCTGTAAAATGGGGAGGAGAGGGCATGGGCAGGGGTCATGCCTAGGGCTGCTGAAGCCCTGGATATTGTTTCTGCAATCCCAAACTGGTCTTGCCAGCTATAAGTTACAATAGTGGGGCCATGGCATAGGGTGTCATTACTATCACATACTTTTGATGAGTTTGACCATTTGGATGTTCAGATCTGATCCTTGGCTGTCCCAGATCCCTCCCCCCACTATACGCCTTACCTCTGCAGGGCTACGGTTCAACTGTCTCAATTTTATTCTCACCAAATGCACACAAACACACTCACCCTGACCAAGTAACCTGATCTCTCCAGGTTTTTCCTATACTTATTAGGACATGAGAGGTAAACCTTATGTTGACATTACAGTTCACCTAAGCACTGTGTTATTTAACTACATTGTAATTAATCTGTATAAGGATTGAGATCACCATCATTTGCTATCAGGCAAAACAGCCTACTGACAGACAGCTAACTGAGTTTTTCACTTTTCCACTTTTTGAAATGCAACGATTTGTATAATTAAAAAACATACTGTGTGTTTTCTGCTACATTTGATGTTTTGTGTATTGACTTCATTCTTGCCTTATTTAGGCTAGTTGGATATCGACGGACATCTGAAGATTTTTTGTTTTTTGTCGGAGTGCTGGAGCAGGAGCTGGGCTGTGATTCGGCATTAAATGGTTAGCAGTAGGTTGCAGAGAGAGAACTTAAGCATGTCTAATCAGATGGGTTTGAACAGACTGACTTGAATATATTATCTTTGATAAGACTTGTGCTATAAATAAATCAAGAAGGCTGTATAACAAGGAGAGCCGTTGTCATTGTTAGCTCTATATGATAATAGTGTCTGTGTAGCTTTGTAGATGAACTCCTGTACTAATGGTGAGCATTTCGGAGTTACATGACAGTCTTTCTCTCCTCAGTGTGAGGTGGCAAAGGGGATGCTAAACCTCTCCTAAAGTCACCTCAATATTTGCAGCAACCATCTAAAACACAAATATGCTATTGATTCAACCATTATCCCATCTTATATGGCTATTCAATGCCTCATTAAATTAATTAACGTGATTAATTTATTCAGCTGGTGGTGAAATATAACGAATACACAGAATGACTGAAGAGAGGTTTAGGAACTGAGGCAAAGTTCTTCTAGGGATCCAACAAGATATCAGTGACTTTTTGGAGATCAGATGATATTCTTGTTAGCTTTTTGCCATATTACTGTTACTTTGTTAAATTCTTGATTTGAAAAATAGTTAATTTGTTAAATTCTTGTTAATATTAAATTCTGTTTTTTTTCTGAACAAAAACACCCTTACTACCCTTATATATTGTAAGGAATCCACTTGCAGAGTCTCCGCAGCAAAACGGTGGTTTATTGAGCAGTAAAAATAATATAGTGGAATACAGTGTAGACATACACCGGGTATTGAAAGGCAGCTCAAATACAAATTAAGGACAGTTCTTCACCCCCCTTTATACCCCAAAAGGCCCTCCCCAACAATATACTGTGTGTAGGTGTGGTGAGTGAATTTACATATAAAGAGTGACCCCCTGGACTGTGAGCAGCCTGGGGCAGGGAT
>JAODKC010000137.1:26319064-26335005 GCA_026777985.1 Mormyrops attenuatus | reverse complement strand
CCCCCCCACCAGCTTCTTCAGATGCTGTATCTGGAACAGAGACTATGGCTAAGCTATATGAGGAAAGAAGGAAGATAGTAATAATAAAAGCCAGAAGAAGCTGAACTGGAGTAAATCAATGGCACGTGCAGTGCAGGGTTTCAAAGAGGAAGACGTCACCTCTCACCTTCACACAACAGGCCTACACAGGTAATCACCCTCCCGACTCCCCCAACCTCAAAGCAGACTAAGGCACAGCTTACAGAGTGAAAACACCCAACATTTTCCAAAGGCTTAATGTATAAGTTATGCTACAGCCTTGTTATGATCTTGGTTTCAATGGGCAAATGATGGTAGAAACATCTGTATTATTTTCAAGAGCAAGCTCATGCGTGTTTACAAATGACTGTAAATTGTTCTTTTATCATTGTCATGGATGCCTTCATTTTCCATAACTGTGTATCCAATGCAGTGTAGCAGTGAGCCAAGAGCGTACCGTGGCATTCACAGGCCAGAGGCCACCCGGCATCCAATGCAGTGTGGCGGTGAGCCGAGAGCGTACCGCGGCATTCACAGGCCAGAGGCCACCCGGCATCCAATGCAGTGTGGCGGTGAGCTGAGAGCGTACCGCGGCATTCACAAGCCAGAGGCCACCCGCCATCCAATGCAGTGTGGCGGTGAGCGGAGAGCGTACCGCGGTATTCACAGGCCAGAGGCCACCCGGCATCCAATGCAGTGTGGCGGTGAGCCGAGAGCGTACTGCGGCATTCACAGGCCAGAGGCCACCCGGCATCCAATGTCAGCCCATCGCAAGGCATACACTCAATCACGTATTAAAAAGCAGCTTTGAGACCAGAGAAACCAGAGGAAATCCACAGGAATACAGGGGGATCGTGCAAATGCTACACAAAGAGAGAGAGAGCTCAGGAATCAAATACTCACAGATTCTACTTCTATTTTCTCTTCCATATCCTCTGTCCCTTCAAAGACCTTCCTACGTTTCTACAGAGCCAAAGAGCTCTTACACAACTCTACTGAATTCATACCCCAAGAAAGCCATAAATAAGGAAGAGAAACAAGGACTGAGGTAGGAGAGGAACGGGAAAAAGTATTAAGCAGGGCATGAGGAAGTGAAAGAAGCTAGACTGGATACAGACTGGAGGGCCGTGATGCAGAAACGTGGCCCAGTGTCACCCCTAGAATGAAAGAGGCCATTCCTGATGACTAAGTAGGCCTCTCCCCTCCCCCCCTCCCCCCGACATCCACACAGACCAAACCGCAGTTTACAGGGTGAAAATATCCACGGTTTCCCAAAGCCTCCTCTGCACGTTTAAGGACTGCAGCCAGAGAGTGACTGTTATTTTCCCAGAGTCTACAGCTTCTGTGGGAGATTAATGACTGTGAACCTAAAGCATGGACAGTGTAGTTAGTCATCTTGTGGAAGTCTCAGAGAGATGAGCTCAGTGAGCGGGAGTCCCATCACGACTGGCGACTCTGTGAGCTCGCTGTTTGCCTTTTTTTTATGGGGGCAACCCCTGGTTAGCTTTTTTACCAGGAGTACCAAGCAGGGTCACAGTTAAGGACCTGGATGAGTGACTGGAGCTGCTGGTTCAATCTGTATTGTTCCAAAATACACATCTGTCCAAACTGGCTTAAAAGTATGAGTTGTTTTATAAAAACTGTCAAGTAAGCAACTATATGTGAATGTTAAAAGCATTTCAAATTTCAAGAGACTTTGGGGGAGTGCAGATTTGTATCAAATTAACACTTCGCAGTCTAGGATTCTGTGAAAATAAAACAACTGCCAGGGAAAATATTCCATCAGACAAACCAAGTCTAACCCTATAAGGATTCCAGTGTAACAGTGAAGGGCATTTATGTACAGTATTTCACAGGGATTCCACTAAATAGGAGCCAAATTAACAAAGTTAAGCCAACTAAACCAGTCAGAAATTGGCTGTATACAATAAGCCACCCTCATTAGCATGTGATATGGCCCTTCCCCTGATCAGATGACCATAATTTCATCTTACCTGTCCAAGACAAGTCAATTCAAGTGGCTGAAATACATCTGGTTACCATCAGCTTAGTCATTAGTTGGGTCTGAGCTGCTTCCATGAAAGTCACTAAGGCATCAACATTGAGAAGTTGTATAAATCTACCACATACACACAGGCCAGACTGGTTGCGTGGGGCCACGTCCCTTTTGATCTCATCATGTCACTGTGATACTTCGCAGCTAACGCTACACCTGTGTCTTTGGAATAGTTCAGCAGCGCCAAGTGAGGGTATCACGTATAGAGATATTTTAATCTGTTTCCTTGACTCCGTTCCCAGAAAATGTGTATATATATATGTATATGATCTATGCAGTATATGCATCTGCATGAATGGACAATGCCAAGGTCAAAGTATCAAAGAAGTCTTCTTCCAAAGACCACAGATGGAATGGGCCACTATTCCAGCTGACACTCTCGGTGTTAGCATTCTGGCTAACTGTACACGTTACTGGACTAGGGAGATGGATGCGGTGAGGTTTGGGAATCACAGGGTTTGGGTTTTTCGCGTGGCATTACTGCATGATTACTGCATACTTGCATTTCATGCCGTTATCTCCGCTTTTAGCCTTTTTGCACAGCGGGGTATGTTACAGGGTAGATTAGGATTCGTAACCTGCTGAAGACAGGTAACTAATTTGCATTGTAGTACAATAAAACAGAGCCGTTAGCTGTTAAAATTATTATGGTCGGTCATGGACGAGTTGTAACATTACAAATCAACCATGGTAAAGTAGGAAATGATCTTGTCTAGATGGTATAAAAACAAGTTTAAAATTTCATTCAAAAATTAAATATCTGGTTTCAGAGATACAGTTTCAAATTTATTTGTGGGAGGCTGCTCAGGGGTTGAGTAGCAGGTAGGGTCAGAATGGTGCAGGAAGAGGTTTTTCACGATCTATTAACCAAGCCAAAGTGAGGAAAGCATAGACTTTCACACCCTGAGTCTCAGTTAAACATGAAACCCCAATGAACATGGAGCATAATAGTTAGATAATGCGGAATGCTACTCACAATAATGCAAATTGCAGAAATGTCCCTAAATGATAGCGAGTAACAATTGAACACATGCATAACTGTAACAAATGAATGCTCTGATAAACGACTGAATTACATACGTCAGCTGTTGGTCAGCTTCACTGAAAGGGGCTGATTATGTACGTAACCGCTGTGTATCAGGTGCCTATAACAACGATCATACAAGATTTATAAATATGTGCTTTTGGTAAAAAGACACAATTGTTCAGTTAATTACTGCTATTTTCAGGGCTCATTAATGTTTTGTTGAGTTTTATCCATGATACTATCGAAATCCCTAATAAACAAATCTTCAAGTAATGAGTCCACTGTATGTTATCGATAATGAAAACAGGTGGTAAGTTCAAGTGGAAAAGATACTTGGAAGACCTTTTTCAGCAGTTGAACATACTGTAAGTACAGTGATCAAGACTATGGGTATGACCTGAATTTGAATTGACCATACCACTACTGTACAGTACAGTAATCAGCAAAATAAGTTAAGAAAAAGTAACATTTTAACGGTTTATAGAAGCGATAAACTGCTTTCTACTGTACACATCTGGTCCACAGGCCCCAGGATTCTCCCTGAACAACATTAGCTGAATGTGGCACTAGCCAGTAAATAAAATCCAGGCGTAATTATAGCATAGAAATTAACTATATTTGTAATGCCTCACATTAAATGTAGAACAGGAAAGTTCAGACAGGCTACGAAGACAGCTTTGCTAGACTTTACAGCAAGCAAGGGAAAAGGTCATGGAAAGTTTATCTATGACAGCTGGCAAACTCTCTCAAACAGCATAAATAGAACAAGTTTGTAATGTAAAATCTATTGAGTAAACCGCAAATATGTTAAAAGAAAGGTTTAATGCAATTCCTCTAAAAAAAATAATTAAAATTCCCTCCTGTTTATGGTAGTAGACTTTCTGCCATGCACACACTGAGATATACCTAACATGGACATGATTTAAAGGAAACTTTAGTTGGATTTTCTTCTTGGACTGCAGGCGAGGTTCATAAGAGCATGGATTCGGTTGTAAATTTTGGGAAACTATTTCATAAGTTCTGTTGTGCGAATGGAGAAAGTGAATTTCATTTAGCTATGCTATCTGTAAAAACATAGAGAGTTATTATTCCTAGATTAGTAAATAGCCCAAATCGTAAAACATTGCTTTGTGGTCAGAAATCCAAATCCCTTTGTCTGCACACTGAAGGATTCGTGCATTAGTGTTTGAAACCTCAGGTTTTTATGTTGTCGAGTTGTTTTGCAATAACAGCCTGGGCTGCTTTCACACGCTCTGCACCGGAAAATGTTTTCTCAAGATGCCAGATATGAAACAGAGCTTTGCTCAAGCCCAAAGGTTTCAGCAAGAGATCTTTTCACAGTCGTGGTCATACATCCAGGGCTCCTTCTCCAGCATCAACCATCAAGTTCAATCCATCAAGATTTAGCTCTAAGTATATTTGTTAAGATCTGAAAATGGGAAAAATGGTAAAGAAATCACCAAAGGTGCCACAAAATATGTTTTCTTTGGCAGCAAACGAAGACTGCGGGCACATGGATACAAAACAAATACTGTCACAAAAACAGAACCCTAGGGTTAGCATCCAAAGTAAATGGTGATTTCACTATCCAGTGGGGTAATACCTGTCTATCTGACAGCTGACTGTCAGGGAGCGGGCGATTGGGGTGATCAGGAATAAGGATGATCTGGGATTTGGGCGAATACGGATCTGGGTGATTGGGGAGTGTGGTGATGAGGACAGGCAGAAAAATAGCCAGGTTAACACTATAATTGCTACAATATAACGTTCTCTAAACATGTTTTTCATATCATACTTTATTTGTATTAAAATAATGTCATCTGCTGCAGCTGCAGAAAGAGGTTTCGCCAGGCCTGCAGGTCGGTGCGTCCAGTCTTGCTAACAGCACCTGCCCTCAGCATTCTGCATGTCCTCAGCAATTTGAGGAACTGAAAACTGAAGCTGAGATACATTGTCCCTCACTGTTTCATTTGTGGTATATCACTACTCCAGTTCGCATGAGGCGAGGCCTACCTGTAGTGGGGATACTACACCAAGGATTGGGGGTTCTCTGTTAAGAAAGGATTTATCCATCTATCCATCCATCCATCCACCCATCATTCTTCAAGCCACTTCTCCAGTACAGGGTTACGTGTGGAAAAAATTCTGTACATATTCATTTTCAGTTTTGCCACCAGTGTGTCTCTCTTCTTCCTAACCTGATCATAACACTTCCTTCTGGTGAATTTCAATTGACCATTTTGGAAAAGAGGAACCAATAGCTTTGGCTTATTCAGCACAGATTTTTAGGAACAATGAGTGTAAGAGCTGCTGGGCCAAGTCAGACTGCCGGTCATTCAGTAAATAAATATTAAACAGGATTTCCATCATGTAACCATTGGCCCTTTGCCTATGTTCTTGTTTGCATCCCACAATGCACTGCTTTAGTAGGTAATATTCTACATTAATGATCTATTTGCCGAAACAGGAACGCCCCTTTGCGCAGGTTACAGGATTATGACCCGCCATGCCCATTGCATGCTTTTCGCAGATAATGAATGTCAGAAGTCATATATCCACAGCTCAATTCCTCTTCCCATTCCATTTCCCTTCCTCCTGTATGGAAAATATTTAAATTGACTGAATTCACTCTGTGTATATGTGCTGTAATATCCGACTGTTGTGAAGTCACGTGAGTAAAAGGCCGGGAAAAGTGAAAGTCTTTTTATTTTTTTATTTCTATTTTCACTACTTCATTTTTTTACTTAGTCCCCCAAACTGAATTCAAGTCACATGTGTGGATTTTTTTTTCCCTCGGGTCACCCGTTTTCCTCATTCATCCCATCATTACCAATCTGTGTCGCCACAGCAACCTCACGTCCAGTTTAATTAACTTCATTTAACAAGGGGAAATTACTGCAAAGACACATGTTTTATGTGAGCCGGAGGCCACAGTGACCTTCTGGGTTTTGGACTTATCAGTGCAGGGTTTCGTCATACTTGTGGAAAGGAAGTGAACTCTCCTTTAGCGAGACCAAACCCTCATATGGGTTACCAAAAAGGAAATATTAAATTCTGGTCCACGTAGGATGATACACCCAAGCTTTGTTCTGTCTTACGCATGTCTCAATCATTACACCCCCAAGTCACTCTCAGTCTCTCCCTGCTTCTCTCTGCTTCCATTAGTCTCTTCAATAAGCCTCCCAACACATGTTTAAGATCCGTGCCAGGGGTTGGACAGAGTGGAGAGGGCGCCCGCACCGCCCCCGAGGGGAACTAGCAGGATGCGGCCTCCATGTCAGGGTCATCGTGGGTGGTGGAGAGAGGACGGCGTGGAACCTCAGCAAACCGTATGGCTATTGGCTCCATTCAGTGCGCTGAGCCCGACTGGGACACCAGCAGGGTAAACATGCCGGTATGCCTTCACAACGAAAGGCTCCCCCTGGGGAGATGGCTTCTCTATGTGTTTATGTAGCGAGAAGGCGGCCCTGTCTGCGCTGGCTAGCGCTCATCTGCTAGTTTATACAGCTGGATTTGTAGTGGAGCGTGGGGAGCTGCGCAGTGTCTCACCTAACACTGGGTTATTAGTGGTGCGTGACGGTTTAGCGTCTCACCGAAATCTCCTGCACTGCTGTCCCCTCCCCTATGGCTGTTGAGCGCAGCATCACGCATTGAGGACTAAGGCTTTTCAAAAAATCTCTGCTCGTTATAAAAACCATGACATTCAGTGTTCTGAAAATAGTAAGGCTTCTTAGCCTTGTTTGGCCCTCCTCAGCAACATCAGAAAGATATGGTGTCGAGATTTCTTATTAAAGGAGCTGGTATACGTCAAAGCGATTAACTCGCAAATGCAAGTCTCCAGCCTGTCAAGGTTACCAAAGCGAAACAAAAAATATGAACCTCTGTTATTACCTGTCTGGAGAAAAAAAAATCATAACTGGTATAAAAAGTTAATCTGAAGTAAAACAAAATAGTACTGGAAGGTTCCTCCTGGAATAAGCATTAAGTCTCACAAATAAAGTTTGACACAGAGACGGGAGATGCAGTGTAGCTGGAATAAACCAATGAATTCTGAGAACTTTGACAGCGGCTGGACTGTATGACTCACCCGCAGGGACTGTGATTACAGGAACAGAGAATGTGTGCTTTAGTCATACACACATACACTCACAGAAGAACGAATAAAGTGACATGTAATTTTTGGGCTGCTCTCACGGTGACTTCCCCCGATGAAGCGAGCCAGGCAGCATCGCTCAGATCTCCCAGACGGGGCCCATTCAGCTGCTCCGTGGGCGGTTTCCAGTCGAGCCTCTGAGATTCCGCCACATCGGAGCGGCTGTTTTTCACCCTTTGCACAGCATGAGTGTGACACACTCATTGGACCAGAGCAAATTGGCTTCTGAATACATCCAATCATCTTCGGCGAGACGAGCACCCACTCGTCCCGGCGCTGCGGAGCCTGACCTTTCTCCGGTTAGCGTGAATGGGAAGATCGCATGTTACAGGAGTTGCATCTAGACTGCATTGAAGGCCTCTGGCTGTGTGAGGATCATAAACAGGCTGAATTCATCTGAAAACACATCAAAGACTCCATTTAAAGGAAAATCAGGGCACTCATTATAATAGAGAACTTGTTATTCCCCAGACATTTGCAAAAGCAACATAAACACTTAAGCAATCCAAGTTTATTCTAATGGGAATATTGCTGAGAAGAGCAGATGTTTCCTTAAAACTATATTAATCTGATAAAATCCTGAGGTATTACTTTTAAAGGGTGCCAGAATGTGGACATCTTCCTGTAATCCCCAGAATTTCAGAGGTACTGTCTAGAGTAAATCCTTCCTCTAGGACAACATGATATATGATTAACTAGCTGTTAACTACCAGAATGACCTCCTTGGTTTAAACTAGTCTGGCTTCTAGGCTGATCATACCACTGTAACTGCAGTCAGAAATCTGCTTTTCTGACCTTAGAACTGGGTATCGTGAACAATCAGATCTTTATATATCGCTTTTCCGGATTCAGATTCACCAGCATGGAGTTAAAATCGATTAATCTTCTGTGTCATTGTCAAGCAGGTGTTTCCCACTGCTCAGGCCCATCATCTGATAAGTCTGTTCACTTAATTAAAACACTTAATTACAAATGAATAGGTGAGTAATATAAGGAGTGTGATTGTGTGCTCGGCCAGATAAGTGAGTGTGTTTCCTGACAGCACCATGAGAAGCCGGCGTGTTCACGTTGGTGCCGCATTCCGCCCCGTGACACAGGCTTCTTCTGTCATGGTGAAAGTGCCCTAAACGTGTGACTGTCAGAGTGAAGAGTCCGGTGAGGGACTCGAACCCCCCATGTAGCACCCCATGTAGCCTCTGTTTCCTGCGACAGCCCTCCCAGTGCAGCTCTGATAATTTGGCCGATACTTTTAACTTAAAAGACTTTGCATTGCATATGGGGGCGGCATGGTGGTGCTGTGGTTAGCACTGTTACCTCACGCCTCTGGGACAAGGGTTCGAGTCTCCGCCGGGGTTCCACGCGTGTGGAGTTTTCATGTTACCCATATTGTCACAGGGTTTTCTTCAGATACTCTGCTTTCCCCCTACAGTCCAAAAACATGCTGAGTTTAATTGGAATTACCAAATTTTGAGTGTGCCCTGCAATGGATTGTACCCCATCCTGTGTTGTTCCCTGCCTTGTGCCAGTAAGCTCCAGATGCCACCCCCCCCCCTCCCCAAATAGGACAAGCAGTTTCAAAAAATGGATGGAAATTGCATACACTGCATAAGAATTAGTTCACCATTTAAGACTAAATGTTACAGACACCAATTTACATCTTTAGAACTCAACAAATAATCAACTACATAAAAATATGCAATTCAATGTATTTGCTGTTTAATGACTTAAAAATTAATGAAGCCAGGAGCTGCAGTTACAAGCATATTTACAGGCCAAGATTCAGGGTACTATAGAGTGAAAATGAATGAACTTAATTATTAATACATGCACCTAGTTTTGGTCAAGTTACTGACAAATGAAGACCCAGCACCCTAGTTAGACATCACAGCTGCCCCTTGCTGCTTTAAAAGGGCCACATCCGCTCCTATAACATCATCTCCAGCGAGCTACCAGGGCCCATCAGTTACTGAGGTGTCGCACAAAGCCCGTTTTAGCACTACTAGTAACAAGTAATCTTGGTCCTGAACAATAAATACTTACGTTTCTGGAATTTTCATTTTCTCCTTTTTTATCCTTGGACAAATATTATTTTTTTCCCATTTGTGTGTGGCTGATTTTGTGAAAATTATTATGTGCTTAGGAAACATATGCACTTTTGATCTCTATGATCGATAAGGGTGATTAGATCTTTGGTGGTGGGATGGGGAGCCCTGAGGACGAGGAGAGAGTAATGCTGACTGCACGCCCTCTGGCTTAGACATATACTCTTTTTGATTTCTGTAGATATCACTATCACTGTAAGCAGAGGTACCGTCAAGATGCTTTCCTGCTGAGTGAGGAAGGAGCAGAATGTTAGCTTTGCAACCGTGACTCCTTTGCCCGGAAGATAGTATCAGATGGCAGCCAGTTTAACATGCTGCAGACGTTTGCCGGATTGAAGTGGGAATGACGAAACATCCCTTATATTGTATTTAAGGTGCCACTTGACCCACACACCTTTGCTTAGCTTCTCTGCTTTCTCTTGGCTATGTCAATGTTCGCAGAACATTAGCCAATGTTATATGAAGGGCTTCCCAAAGTTGGCAGAGAATGTTGTTACTGTAACAATAAAATGTTATTTCCACATTTTACATTTTAAGAAAGGTTTTGTCAAAATCAGTATGATAAAATTATAACCTGAAAATTCTTTAACTGCAATTAATTGTTGAATGATGTTGTTTTATGATAAAATGCTACATTATAAAAATGTTATAAGTGTATACTATGGACATGCCATGCAGCTTTGAATCATAATCTTTGAGGTATAAAGTCACAGTGTCATCCCCTGCTCTACCATTCCCTTCATTTGTGTTTGTATTGTTAGCCTTAGCTGTAGTAGCAGTTGTAGTAGTGGGATAACATTCTGGGAACATCAGGAAAACTGGACAGTTTAAACGTGCCAATACCTTAATCATAACATTCAAGTAAAAATTCCTCAAACAAAAAATTGTTGGCAGTGTGCGTCTTGCTCTCTCCTGCTTTTGCTGCTCAGAATCAGATCCAGTAGAGAGCCAATAGCTAAGTGCTCTATAAGGAAGGAACCTTCTTAGGTAGTAAAAGGCCAGATAAATGTTTTCCCCAGTAAACTCTCATGTCACAGTTTAAAGTACCTTGGAAATATAATACAGAAATGTGGCTGCATTGTTCAGGTCAGTTACCTTTTAGGTGGCCACTTACCCAACTGTAAAAATTAAATCGGATGCACAAAAGCAAGTCTTTAGAGCATATGAAACTGTGAGAGAGACATCCACCAAAATAAAGAATGACATTTAAAGCCCTCGACTCTGCCTATGGTGTAAGAGTTTCCTACATGTCGAAGTGTTGATTCACGGCTAAAATAGTGTCAAAAGAGAGTAATAAGAACACTTGCTCTTTGACTTTCAAGATATGTTGTCATCAGACCAGCGAGTAACTTCCTCTGCCGTGCTAGGTAACGCCGCTCTGCCTTTTTGGTAAACCGGTATCCAGTCTGGTGGAGAACACATATATTTAGGGCTGATCTAAAAAAAGACATGCAGTGGCTGCATCATCCTACATAGACAGACTGAAAAGAAGGAGAGGAATAAGAGAAAGAGGAGGGGAGAGGATGCTCCTAGACTAAAATGATCTTGCAGAAGATAGCATAAAGAAAGCTAGTGGAAATCCTGATCCAGACTATCTTCTGATAGAATTATAATCCCTGTACAAGCTGTAAAATGGCCACTGGGGGCTCCCAAGAAGCAAGGCGGCTCTATTTGAAGACAATGAGACAGAGGAAGTCTGCGGACACATTACGATAGCAGAGGATCTGTATTTCAAGGAGAAGCGGTTCCTCCTACGGGGGTGGGGGGGGGGGGGTTTAGGGACTGCCCGCGGGACACAGGCAGTCCTGACCAGACTGCTCTCTTCAGACAGGCAGGCAGAGTGGAACACCATATGCTTCCACTTGCTGCTGGGGAAGAAATGGAGGAAAAGTTTTCTGAGCAGCACAATTCCTCTGTGAGTTGGAATGAAGTGCGCTGCTTTTTCTACCTGCCCGTGTCTATCAAATTGTCAGTCTGTTTAACCATCAGGCTGTATCTGTCTGTCTTGCTGCTTATTTCTCTCTCCTTCGGTAGTTTCTCTACCCCACCGGCCATTCGGCTTGGCTGGGCCTCACCTATCAGGGACGGATTTCCCCACGAAATACTGAAAGGTCACTCTATCATCATTGTCCTCAGTGTGATTCACTTTCCCTCTGTTCAGGAGCCCTGCCTACAAGCCTACATGAGTACTGACACACATGTCACTTTATACAATGCCATTGCACAATTTTGCAACCCACATTCACATTCTAGTTTTCTCACTGCATTATTTGCGCTATTAATACTGTAAATATTAAATTATCTCTTAATTCTTGCAAATACCAACAATTTCCAATAATGCTATTTTCTTATTACCCATTTTTTTTAAAATCTGTATATCTTATATATGTTTACGTAAAGTTGGGGGGAGCACGCAAGTCTAAGAATTTCATTGAAACTTGGAACTTGAAACTTGATGTGGTGGCCGTGGAAGCAGGATGCAGTGGGCGTGCCCTCTGGGGAACTCTGGGTCCCATGTTTTTGCTCAGAATTTCAGGAAGGTGGGCTTCATTTGGCTCTGACATCATCCACCTCTACAGGACTGATGCGGTCCTATGGACAGTTCCCACAGCGAAATGTATAGCTGTACAGGGAACCTCAAGAAATGCACAAGTAACAACATTCAACAAACTACAGCAATGGAACTACAGCCGGCCCTGTAAACAGAGGAAGAGCTGCTTCCTGTCTGAAAGCGTAATAACCAGGCTGCCTCAACCAGCTAACTAGGTTACCCATACTAATCAGGCAAGCAGTGATGTTTAATACAGTCCATGCTCTAAAGGGTAATGTTGTATTCTGATGACTGGGGGAAGAGGAAGAGTGGGCTCTATCAATTGGCTATTTTGGCTATTTTAGGTAACCAGGTAAGCTAGGATGACCGGATAATCCACGTCAGGGAGGACACTTTGAGCTAGGACAGGATTTGTGAGCTACCATTTCAATTAAAAGGACCTGGATTTTTGATTTTGCTGTGTGCTGATTGGTCAGGCTCTAACGTGTCACTAATATTAATGTGAAAGAAATGGGTGAATTAAGCATTAAAGGTGCACATGAAGAGAGAAATGGGCCAATCTGCCTTCAGTAGCATTCCAGCAAAACAGGCAATTTAGCAGTCTATGTGTGACTGAGAAAACCAGCACACCTATAGCAGATACCAAGCTGCGGAGACTTCATGCACATTTTAGAAGAGTAACTTGCATTCCCATTGGCTGGTGGGTGGTCTATTGTGCATCTCCTTTCACTGACATGCTAAACCATATTTCTGCAGCAGGAGTTCTGGCAGGATGCTTGTTTTCAATGCACATAAATATTAATTAATTGTACTCTGGACATATTCCCTGGACAGGAAGTACATATGGTTTAAGGACTGCTCTGCTGCTTTCTCATTAGCGCAATAACTCAAAAGTATTTGGTGGATCTTTTTCAAACTTTGCAGAATCATTGTTTGGATGAAGATCTGGAACTGATTAAATTTGAGATTTGAGAAAAAGTGCCCCAAAATTAAAGTAAAGCTGCTTAGTGACACCAAAAGGAAAGATGACTGCAGAAGACATTTGACCTTGTGAATATGATAAATCGAAAAGTGTTTTATGGATCTTCTTCACAAAAACATTATATGGATGATTTCATCAAAGTTTTGTTTTGATACAAATCTCAACAAAGGTAGCAGTGCTGTGTAGCAGCAAAGGAAGGAAAGGGAGGCTGCAGAGGACTGTTGGTCTCATGAACTCAGAAATTCTAAAAGGATTTGATGGATCTTTTTCTGAGGATCACTGTATATGTGAATCCTATTTCATTTTGAGACAATCTGTACCAAAATTGAAGCAGTGTCACTTAGTAGTAGCACATGAAAGGACAGCCACAGACGCAGATCTGGTAAACCTGATTACTTTGAAATAAGTCACACAAAGTTAGACTTTTCATAAATATTTTATGGAAAGGTGGGGAGATTGTAGAGGTCGGGGGGTGTGGGAGGAGTAGCGCAAACGTTGGGGGAAGGCGTGACTGTGCCGTCCAGGAGAATACATTGTTGTTCTGACAGCATCTAGTTCAAAGATGCTAACTTTATCTGTATGTCGACCATGGGAATATGACGCGAGGCCACAAGACATAGAGCAGTTCACTATTTAGCTTAGAGTCATTGGGGATCTTTGTAAATTGGATCCACATTACGGCTAAATGAAACATTTCCCGTCTTTTCCACCTCGATACAATCCAACCCCTGATGCTCACTCAGCATGTGCTTCAAACTAGGCCCCAGGCTTGGGCAAATTCTGAGATGAGAGACTGTAGAATAACCTAGATCCCCAACTGCAGCGACCATCAGATCAAAATCTATTTGACATATGTCTCTACGAAATTGCTAGTCCAAAAGCAATATCTGAAATGCAATTGTGAGTGTCAAAGAAGAGAAGTCACATATAGCAGAATTTAAGAGTTATGGTGACGAATAATCAGGAACCTTATTACAAATTAAGGGTCATAGTCTGATGTAAGGAGCTGCTTTAGCAATCAGTCATTCTCACGAAAGGTCATGCCACTAGAAACATTGATACACCACAGAAGCAGAATCACATTCCATGAGATTTCGGTCTCCTACACAAACCACACACTTGGAATCAATGATGTGCATTACACCCTAGGCGTAAGTATGGCTGGTTTCTGAAAGTGAAGTAATTGTATTTACTGGTCTGGAATAATAAGATTCCACTCGCTCTGTATCAAGCAAGCAGCACAGGGGTTGTTCTTGTGCAGTCCTTGGAGAGCGCGTTGAGTGATGAGCTTTCAGTGCAATTTTTGGTTGACATGTGAAAACAAGGAGGGCCCTAGGTAGCACACTCGTCACAGGTGTCCCCCAGAGACTCACAATGACGCAAAGATATTTGGCTCCACTTCAGCGATTCTTTTTCCAAAGGTGCTGCTCAGTGGCACGTAATGGTTTCACTGTGATATGGTCAAACAGCAGAGGGACGTTAATTCCCCCTGAGAGCGCTGCCCCCCATGACTACACCGACTTGACAGATGTGGGCTTCCCCAGAGAAGCCAAGTCTTGGGAAATTTGCTGCTTTGAAGTTAGGTCTCATTACAGCGAGCCTTGTGCCTGGCTAGACGGCTCTTGAAGATCTTGGAGAGGAAGCGCATAGACAAACATCATATTGTTCATTAGAACTGGCTTAAATGTGGCATCAGGCATCGTCGATGCAAAAAAAGTTATAAAATGGATCAAAGAAATGTGCCCGTGAACCGATGCCTAATTGAAGTAATCACAGACTCCAACAAATGCAGAAATTCATGTGTATAAATAGATCGATTTCAGGCCAGTGTTTGATTGAAGCCTGCTCTGTGTGAAAATTCAGGATGCAAACTTGCTGTTTTCTCATAAAGAGACTTTATTGCGAGGCACAGCGGATGTTGTCCCATTATGATGTGCTTTGAAATGTTTTATGGCAGCTTACAGCATTTTTATTTATAGCCCCGGAGCCTGTGAGTGTGTGTTCCTGGGTTTGCTTTTCTTTTTCATTCTGCAAAGGGCAGGGCTGCTTGCAAACGCCTAATAAGCTCCATGAGATGGGAGATTGCCGGGTCCTGAGCCGCCCTCTGCCACGCTGCTTCACTCCCGTACCACTGTGAGTGGATATCGAGGTCATCAGACAGCAACGACGAGGCCACCCATCCTCTGGACTAATACAGTACCCAGGAAAACTGTGTAGAGCAGAGGAAGTAAAAAGAAAAAGCTTCCATGGCAGTTCTTATGTGCATGATCGAAGTTTATGCAATTGTGTGTATGTATATTCCTGCCTGCTGTTTAGCTACAGGCATCCAGAAAGTTAAAAAGTTTAATGGAGGTTATCAAATGGCAAATATTCCTTACAAAGCAGGATCTTAACTTTGCTGCACTGCGGTCTTAGTTCTTGTCACAATTACCATGTACCAGATTTAGTGCTCTGAATGTACCCCAAGCAGCCACATAAAGAAAATAAACTATTTTCTGGATGATTTGCTTGCTATCCATCTTGGTCATGGAGCTGTTTGCTGTATACCTTAATGCCATAGCTACTTATATGGTCTGGTCGTCTGTGGATCTTAAAATATTCAACAGCTTCAGGAGTATGTAACCCAAGAAAACGATATAGTCTTTTCGGTGAATGCTGAAATAATGAAGCGGGCGAAGCCTTTCAAGGTTTGAGCATGAGACACCGAGCTGGCAGGCTAGGAAAACAGTCATCACAGGGAAATGTAAGTCTTATAAAAGGCCCCTTTTAGGGGTAAAGGTTAAAAGAAACAGGCATGAAAGAAGCCAGCAGAGATCACCACAGCAGAGCCAGAAGGTCCTCCTGAACATCTGCTGTGGGGCTAAACACCAGCTTGCTTTCATTTGGCCCTCAGACAGAAGGAGTGAAGATGGGGGGGGGGGGGGGCGGTGTGGACTGAGCCACCCTTAGTTAGCCTTGGGGTTCTGCACTGTGCTGTAAACAGAAGGGTGCGCAAAGCGCGCACGGTTTAAACTCCCCCCCCCCCCACCCCAAGCGCAGCAAAATGCAAGGC
>JAODKC010000137.1:26285500-26309932 GCA_026777985.1 Mormyrops attenuatus | reverse complement strand
ATAAGGAGCTGTCTCTGAGGAAATATAAAAGCCAGTGCTGCAGTAGACTGGAATTACAGGCAATTAAATTCCAATATTACCCAGGACAGAACTGCGGCCTTATGTGCCGGGAAGGGATTAAGATGGGAATGAGATGAAAACAAATGAAACGGAGTCTCTTGTCCGATATCATACTGATATAAGTTTATATAGAATCCGTTTTCATTCATGTGTAGAGAGGAGTTGTTCATCTCCCTGAGGATAAATATATGTCTTTTTAAGAGTAATTAATGTTTCATTACTCCTCTGATTCTCTTTCTGTTTGGACTTCTTTAGTGCTTTGTTTGGGAGCTTGATGGAATAAGTGAATATCTGGCACCTAGAGGCAGAATCACATTAACCACCAGACATAATTTGATGTAATTCAAAAGAGGAAAAAAAACAACCTTGCGTAAGCAGACAAAACAGACTGAATAGAGAGCAATACTGCTTCATATACTGGTGACAGTGGGCCACGACCTGTATCTACCACCAGCGAGGAGTGATTATGAAAACGCTGCAGGAACAGAAAGGCCACAGAGGCCTTTAGGATGAGCGCAGTGCCAGCGAAGTGTAAACAGCATTTGAAGGCCGCCGCCAATCCGGCAGCACCAGGAAGACAGTGCCGGCAGGGGAGCCGTCAGAGTGGCGGTAAATACACAGAAGGCTTCAGACGGCCGTGCGGCCAGGCGACCGCCTCCTGCTCTCCGCTCAAGCCTATGCCCTCAAGCATCTGTTTCTTACCCATATTACCAGGCCCTGAGAATGAAGAATACAAGAAATACGTACTGGACCTGCCATGATGTGACTCATGCTGGGGGGGGGGGCCGGCAATTGGAAACTCTGAAAAACATTTCACCACCACCCCCCCCCTTCATTTTTCTTTACACAATTCCAGATATTTCCATGTTTTTCAAAATGTCATGAAAGGAAGGATTCAGTTAAGTCGTTGAGGCTAATTAAGCATTACGGTAATACCATGCATAAAACCATGCAGAACAACGAAGTGGGAGTGAGTCTACTGAAAAAACAACCGCCCTGGACATTTTGTTTTTTCTTTTGATTTATAATGGTCAAATCGTTCACCATATGGCGCTCTGCTGTCACGGGCGTGCAGCGGCAGGCAGGAGTCTCAAGGCGGCCGCAGCCGCCGCCGCGGAAAAAGGGGGACACTCTCTGTTACGGAGGTTGCGACTTTCCGATTCTTTTTTCCCTGGTAAGTATAAATGCAGAGGGATTCCCGTAACGAGACGACAGACACCAGGGAGAAGCCTGCCCACTGCTAAGTGCGCCAGCCGCACGGCCCCATACAGCAGCAGCTGCTCAGCTGCCCTTAAAATAACATCACATAAACGTGCGAAAAACCTAAACGAGACTGTAGGGAGTGTCCGGTGGCTCCTGCACTTTCTGTAGGTCCTTGGAGTAGGAAACAAACGCAATCCGACAGTGCTCGCTGTTTTAATCATAAAAGGCAGCCCAAAGTTAGAAGGACCCAAGGCTTGGAGATTTAAAGCTGCCCAATAACTAAATATCTTACGTTTTTCCACTGAGGTTAGCAAGTTCCCTCTGTCATTACTCACCATTCCAAGCCTTGTATGGGGGAATCATATCTTGCCTTCTATGTATATTCCGCCTTAGTCTTCATGTCAATGGAAAAGATTAATCGTTCGGTGATCGAAACGCATATGTGAGTTTAACGATGCGGCTTGAGTTCCCTCCACTGCCGTTAAGCTGCTGTATACATTCTTTTACAGTCCGACTTTCAGTTCAACTTGCATGTGTTTCTGGAAGCCGACCGCAGACACCTTCTTGGCACAGTGCTGGTTTCAGAAAGTGCTGCGCGTATGTGGTCTAAGCGTGTGCCATGTGCTAGGCTGGATTCAGGCGCTAACTGGAAGCTGTCTTTCTTCATGATGCTCCAGTCAGACCCGCTGTTCACAGGTCTGGGCCCCTTTGGCTACATCGCATTTGTCCAGGAGGACCTGCAAACTGTTTTTATGGCAGGCGGCATCTCTCAAAATGAGCTCCCTTGCTTGTACGTTCCCGGTGTAATAAAACATTCAGCAATGCATCATTCCGCTATGCGACATAAAACTCCTAACTTCCTTACTTGTAAACAAAACATAAATCAAAAGGCTTGGTCTTTAGCATTACCTCCTCATTCATCTCATTACAATAGCCTGTAGAATTGAAGATAATCATATCTGAAATATACATAAGTACCATGTAGGTGTGTGTCCCAATTTGTATTTGTAAGTAACGGGACAAGATGATAGCCCTCTGCTCACAGAGATTTAAAATTTGTCAGGAGGATCACAGCTGGCTGGCTAAGCTCTTTAGGCTTTTTATACTCAATGAGGTCGTCTCACCGGGAGGCTACTGGGACTGCAAGGAGGACCAGCTCAGTAATCGTTGGGGACCACATCTCGCAGACCTCACAGATCTCACAAACCTCATAGACCTCACAGATCTCGCAGATCTCATAGACCTCACAAACCTCGCAGATCTCGCAAACCTTGCAGACCTCACAGATCTTGCGAACCTCATAGAACTCACAGATCTCACAGACCTCGCAAACCTCGCAGATGTCACAGACCTTGCACATCTCACAGAACTTGCAAGCCTCGCAGATCTCATAGGCCTCGCAAATTCTTCAGATCTTGCAGACCCCGCCAACCTCATAGATCTCACATACCTCGCAAACCTCACAGACCTCGCAGACCCTGTACACCTTACAGATCTCACCTCGCGGATCTGACAGACCTCGCAGACCCTGTAGACCTTACAGATTTCACCTCGCGGATCTCACAGACCTCACAGATCTCGCAGACCTCACAGAAGTGGCTGGCTTTTCACTAATGCTGTGAGTCTACCATCTTAATGTTTTGCAATGCTATGTTGGGAGGTGTGGTCTGGTGTTGATTGCTTTTCATTCCATTTATAAGGCTGCTGATTTAGTTCTGAAATTTTTGGGAAATGGGCAGCACATTTGCTCAGTGGGAAGTGCTGTTTTCCCATGTCCTCTCATGTCCTCTCAAGTGGATGTGCTGGTTTCCTCCCACAGTCCAAAACCACATGGTCAGGTGTTGACAGTTATGTGATTTATTGGCATCCCATGCAGCTCCAGGATGAACTTAGACACTACTAATAATTATTTTAATTTAAATATTTTGAAATATCATGCTGCCTGTGATCTGAAGGTTGCTGGTTTGAGCCCGGCCTTGGCAGTAGAGGCATCCATCTATGGGCCCCCTAACCGCCCCCCCCCCGCCGCTCTATGGGGGATGCCAGGTCGCTGCCATTCACTGTAACCCAAGCTTCATGGAGAGTAAGATGTGGTAAAGCAATAAAGGGAATTTCCCCACATGATCAATAGTGTCACTATTCTATTCTGTTCCATTCTGTTCTATCAAGAAATTATTTCATAAATGATTCTGTAGAGAAGATGAGAAGATCAGGACCTGGATCTTCATTTGGACCGGTGACCGCTCTCACCTCCTGCAGCTTGCCACAGTTACCTGACTTTACGTCTCCATCACATTTAATCACTCAATTAAGGCTGCTTGGAATGAAAAAATTGTGAGCAGAGTACCTACAGTACCAGGGTTAAACTTGGCTCATTAGATCTCTTGTTACAGGGGTGCAAAGTTTAACTCCAGGAAAGAGCCGGTTCGAGCGAGGCTTAGCGGCTAGACACACTGACGCACACTCTGTGAGCAAACAGCGGCAGCCTTTACGCAGAATAAAAACGGACAAAATGTCCCTCAGCTCAGGCGAGATGCGTGCGGATGTATATGGAGCTGGAAAAATGCACATAGCAGACGGCAAGGCTAATTATACTTAGATGGCTAACGACCGGGGAGGGGGGTCAAATGAAAAAAGCAGATAATACGTCAGACTGCATGGAGATGCGGCCATTCTAAAACAAACACCTTCACACAGAGACACGCACACAAATAAAGGCACACACACACACATTCACAGAGATACACAGCCAGCAGTATGCGGCCACACACAGGCACACGCGGCTGTCGCTAATGGTGCTGTAAAGGTCGCGGCACATAAAGGCTGTCGCCTCTTTGTTTGCCCAGGAGCTGAGAGTAGAAACCAGGTCCGGATATGCTGACTGGAAAGAGCGGCGGGATGGGTATGGGTGGCACACGCCTAACCAGCACCATGCTGCCACCCCGGAGCAGCAGGGGGAGGGAGAAGGGGGGGCGGCGTGCTCTGCGTGACTTACTGACTCTGGCCCGCCAAGGACTCATTCAGAGTATTTCCCTGTGAAAAGTACCAGTATGGCACAGAATTTCATTTTCAGAGAGCCAGGAAGCGGCACACGACCGATCGAAGTCACAGACAGCACGCCATCAGCATCTCTCTCCACCTTCCGTTACCCTCTTCATTCATTTCCAGGCAGAGACACAACAGTAATCGCTTTCCTGGTGCCTTTATTCAGCGGCTCTGAAAAATGCTTATACATTTATACTACTGGCCATGTTCGGAGTCCATGATAAGCACAGGAAGCAGGCAGCTGGGGACACAGCATCAGAGGGTTAATAGAGGGTTAAGGGTGCGACAGCTGTCTGGGCAGCCGCCGGTGACGTTTTGGGTTTGGTGGAGAATGCCGGGTGCTTTTTATAGGCAGTGGTCAGCGAGGATTCAGAGGGGCCGTCTGGCCCTGAATAAAGTGTTCAGAACGGCCGCACCCAGCCAACAGGAAGAGACGCAGGGGGGTGGGGGGTACAAGGCGCCACTTGGGGACAGGGGGAGGACAGACACCGAGCTGCCTCATCATTCACCATACAGAGCAGGCGAGAGTCCTGCTCTAAAGGCAACAGATACATGAAAAGGAGCTGGGAAGAAACAGAGGTGTGGAAGTTTTCAAATAAAACGTCAGGAAAAGCTCACCTGGGGCGGCCTGCTCGTTAGCCAGGTGCTTCACACCCCTGGGTCCCGGGTTCGAGTCTCCATCAGACAGGGCATTAAACATCCTTGGCGTCCTTGCTAATAAGTCATGCCTCTTTCTCTCCACCAGTCGAGCACAGGGCGAGCTGCAAATGGTCGCTAACGTGGCCCCAGTGGTGCGAGCCAAGGGAAAGTCTGCCAACGGCTTCTTGTGAGCATGCAGTGTTTCCTGGGGGGCCATGGGAAGGGACTTTTAATAAGAAAACTGGGAGGTCTTTTTATCTATGGGGAAATAACAATAAAGAAAGAACACTTCCCTTCTGGAAGCGGATTTGCAAACATTTACAATACTGAATGAACCATTCTGATAAACCTGTCCACGATAAAAATAACATTTTTTTCTTTATTGATAACTAATAAAACCTCTGCAGTCCGTTGTTATGATCTTTATTAAATTTATTTTATTATTTACATTTCTCGGAACCTTGAGGCCGCTATATGTTCCTAGAGGAACAAAAAGATTCCAAGCACTTGCTTTTACTTGTAGCCTGAAATCCCACTTTATTTCCATACTACTCTTCCACCATATGTTCAGCCATGGAAGAGCTTGAATCAGGGCAGAGCACAGATACGTGTTGGTTGTTGGAAACATCAAAGAGAGCTCAGAGGAAGTGTTCATTATCAGTGCTATCGGCTCTCAGCTATGTCTTAAAATTTTGAAACCTGCTCATTATAAAATACTTTTTTACTGCACCAGTACACCTTTTTTCAGTTTTGAACCAATTTAGCTGTTAGGAAACTGAAGCTTAAAGCACCTTTCATGTTTGCAGTATGATGATTAAACGATTACTTACAAACAGGGTCAATCTTGTGTAAGTTTGCGTAAGTTTTTAAATCATTTATGACACAGAAGATCTCATTTGTGTTTTGGGCATTTCTTGTTCTCGGATTGAATGATTGAGGAGTCTCATGAATCCCAGTGGAGTAGAGATCCCAGTGAGTGTGAGGGACTGTACACACACTTCAGGACCTCAGGAAGCACACACACCTCAGATCACTTTAGGGGTGTCAGGCAATATGTGCGCCTTTGCACCACAGAAGGAATAACTCACAGGCTGGTTTTTGAAGTCCATGTTGTGCAACAATAATAGCCAACAATAGCCCAATTGTCCCAAACAAGGAATATCCCGCTGTCATTGATATATTCTACATAAGGTGCTGATTTCAATAAATGATGTGTTTTTTATTCAGTTTTGTACTTCAAATGCATGGTTGCCTTTTGAAAAATTACCAACATTGTCTCAGTTTGTTTTGTTGGATGCAGTATTTTATTGAGAGAGCATTTGAAAGATAAGCATGTTTCAGTGCATGCATATGTGCAAAGGATACAATAAAAACAATAAACACAATTTGAAATTTCACATAATGGCGATGCCTTTCAAACGAGACCCAGAAATTTGAGAAGCTGAAGAGTGACTGATGGAGCCTGAGCGCAAATGGAAAAGAGTTCCCGGTTCAGCAAGGAAGTCGGACATTACGCAACGCCTTCACTTGGAGGGGAAACTGAGGAGGAAACGGATCAAAATTAGTCCCGTTTGTTGGCGGGCCCTGGAAAAACATGAAGTCCTCTCGAAAATCTTTTTCGCCAAAACTGAAAACACAACTTTATAACTGTGATGCGGCAGGCAATCATGCTTTCGCGCAAACAGTCAAAAATCACAAGGGATACAACAGGAAGGCTGGTACCTATCGGCGCTCACAGTATGTTACTGAGAAATATTTTAGCTCTACATCACAATTCAAAGAGAAGAGCAGAATCAGTAACATGTAGCCCCCCCCCGTCAGTTCCCAGCCCCTCCCGTCAGTTCGAAGCGGGCTTCTGTTAAACACAGCCTTGTTCACTGGCGCAAAACAATGCAGCTTGTCCCCAGGTAAAATTACAATGCATGGCGTAGGGTGTCAGGCCAGGTATGCGTGGTTCAAAAGGTGTTTGCCCAAACCCAGGCTCCTCCTGGAAAGAGTTTTGTTCAAGACAGCCTTTGTGTTCTTGGGGACTTTGTGTACTTAGCTTGACGTTACGAATAACGTTACTCGGGTTAATGTCACCAAAAAAAAGCACTACATTTAGACGAGCCACTCGTCTTCTGTTTGGGCGGCTAGCTGAGGTTTATGTAACTGGTTTTCTAAGAGACACAGACTGGCACAAGCCTCACCAAATGGGGCTGTGTTGCCCTAACAAAGATGACCCACTTGAACATCTGCAGTAAAACATATTCTTTGCTGGTTCAGTATATTAATCTGTAAACTGTGCATATATGTCCTCGTGTAAAATGCGTTACACGAGGCCGTTCAGTTTCTTGACGATCACTTTTGTTAGCCTGAGCTTAACAATACTGAAGGTTTGTCCATGATATTACTTCTTCAAGCAGCCTAATGATGCACAAAGGGGATTACTTGCAGAAAGGCAGTAAGAGAAACGTGACGGCAGTATAAGTAGTATTGGCAGTGTGATTGACGATGTTGCTCTTGGCCTCCATGACTCTCTTTATCAGAACAAGCTGCGGCCGACGGGGAGACGGATCGTGCCGTGAAAGCGAGAGCACATCAATGACGGCAGCGGTTTGCCGCAGAGGAATAATGCATGCGTGTGTGCGCTTTGATCTCAGAGCGGGGTGCTGCCACACATGATCAATCTGAAGGTGCAGACGGTGCTAGTAATTCTTCCTCACATGAGTTGGAGTCTCCAGCTCGTCGGGGCTGGGAGAGTCTGTATTTTTCAAGAGCCCCTCCAATAGCCCACAACCCTGGAAAAGCCAAAGGCCTGGCAGAGGTGACACGCGGCTTTGGGAAAGGGGAGGTAAACCCCACGGCTAATAAAGAGGAATGGCAGCAGTGATGAAGCAGCGATGTCTTGTCAGCAGAAACCAGAAAGTGAAGCACGAGGAGCACAGGCTTCCAGGGCAGTGCAGTGCCACAGTGGTCAGCAGTGATGTGGGTTCAAGTCCCATCTCTGGCTGCGTGTGTGGAGTTTGAATGCTCTCCCTGTGGTTGGGTGAGTTTCCAACAGTCCAAAAACATGCAACGAGGCGAATTTGTGACTCTAAATTGCCCTTTATGTGTGTGGGTCCTGTGCAGGACTGGCATCCCATCCAGGGTGTCCCCTGCCTGATAAGTGGAAATAAAACCTCTAAGGCTCTTCTGGCTTTGAGTTTGATTCGACAGCAATAGAACTCAAATATTCAACAGGGCATTTCCGCATGAAAATTAACATTTCTGTGACGCTGAAGTCTCGTTCAGGGCCATTTTGGCCCACTCGAGGTGCTCGCCCCGTTCCACCAGGCCCTGAGATCTGCAGGCGGCTTTTCATTCCTGCTCGCCCCTGGACCTCAGATGTTGGGTCTCGCTTCTCGGGGGGTGTCAGCTAGATTTACAGTCGTGAAGATGAAAAGGAGGGCCATCCTATGCTGGGCGCGGACGTCTCGCAGCACTGCTTCAGCAACCCCGCACGCCCACGCTCAGCACAGAAGCATGCAAGTGTGATGGCAAACAGCAGGCAACATGTCTCTGGCTGCTGCTGGGACGGCTTTATACAAACAAACGTGCAAATGCCCATAAACGGGGAGAAGCAGCAGGACTGTAAGGGCAGACAGGAGTATGCGGCTTCCGCTAGGCACAGGGCTGTGGTGCTGTTTCGCTCCGTGACACAAAGGAGTCCCCGTGTCAAGGCTCAGAGGTGCAGATGGTCTGCAGGCAGACGTCTGTCATAAAGGCTTCCGCGATGGCCTCAGCTTCACTCCGACGCCCGCCAGCGAATTTCATTAGGCCAGCTGGCAAATGTACACCGAAAATATAAGACTTTGAGTTATTTCTGTGTCGTGTGCCACAACAATGAATAATGTAGAGAAGTTAATAAGGCCATCTCTGTAGGAATACATTTTTGCAATAAATTTCAGAAGCGTATGAATATGGAGCTGGAACAGTGAAGGATAAAAAAAAAACTTATTCACTGTATGTGCATTCAAATATCCTTCCTTTAATAATTACAGCATGTTATTTTGTAGTTAAATTACGTTAATTTTAAAGTCATGGAATGTTACCATAAGGCTGCGTGTGTGTGTATGTACAAATATATATATATATATATAAATGTATGTATGTATACATACACACACACATATATGAAGTACGAATTTCAGGTTATGTACATATGTTCTACATACATGTCTGATCGGGTGTGTAATGTAACATTATGAGCATGTAGACAAACTACTAAGGCCACACCAGGTTTGGGATTTTAATGTTTTTCTTTTTTTCAAATCGGTGGAAAATGAACACCTCTTTGAAAATAGAGACTTACAGTAATATAGAAGATCATATTCTCTATACAACACAATTACTTTAAAGAGGTTATTTTTTTTTTAAGTTGGTTGTTTTAGGCACTTGGAATCACAACAGTAATTTCCCTTTTTGTAAAACAATATAAATCTTTGGTCCTTTTAAATCCCATATATGAGGAAAGGATCCATTGAAACCACAATCTAAAAAGAATACAGCTTCGAAATCCCCTCACAATCCCTTTCTTAAACATACAAGTCTCTAAGTCTTTCATTTCAATACACACAAAGAAAAAGCTACTTCAAAAATACCCCCATGTCATCCACCCCTCTGCGTACACATAAAAAGGGCCTGCAATTGTACAACCAAGACCAAAAAAAAGTTTTTTTTGTGGTTCAAAGGAGATATACAGCAGTAAAGTTCAACTAAGCACAGAAAAAGTCACATTTAGCAAATACATGTTTTTTTTAGCATCTTTTTGCTTCAAAATGGGAAAAATATAAACTTTATATATATAAATCACTGCTGTCGAACACTGAGCTTACCAAAGAGAGCCCCCCCACCCCCACCCCAATGTCACATGACGCCTATCCCAGCAGTCTGTCGGCTCGGCCTTGCCGGGTCAGTTGCAGGGCAGCCAGGTCTGGTATGAGTTATTGCAGGAGGCCACCAGCGGTTGCACGCGTGCCACGTAGTAGTTGTTGAAGTTGACGTCCCTCACGTATGGCGCCGGCTGGTAGTAGCAGGTGACGTTGGTGACAGTGGGGATAACGTTCTGCTCGGCCAGTGCCCGCAGCGCCAGCGCCGAGATCAGGCCCAGCGTCTGCCGCCGCTCGTGGCCCATCAGGCACACCGTGCTCTCGTTGACCACGCGGTGCAGCGTCACCAGGCACTCATAGCGCTTGTGCTCCATGCCTGCGAAGTGGCTCTGCAGGTAGGCCTCTAGCTTACGCTGCTGCTCGCCGATGTCGGGGAAGTCGATGAAGAAGCGCGAGCACATGTAGCGCTGCAGCGACTTCATCTCTGCCTCGGAGGCCGCACGGAAGCCCCTCACCAGCAGGTGGCAGTATTTCAGCAGGCCACCACCCCGGATCTCCTCGGGGCTACGCGTGGCAATGGTCCTGTTGTGCAGGTGGCTCAGGGCCTCCTGGAAGTCACCATACATGCTCTCGCCCAGCACGGTGGGGTGGAAGCTCTCCGACATGGGTGTTTCGGAACAGCGGTCGAAGAGCAGCAGCGAATCCAAGGCGATCTGGAAGGAGTCCACGCTGAACTCGAACTGTCGCCGCAGAGAGTCCACGAACTTGAGCTCCACGTTCTTGCCCATGTTGTTGGAGAGTGAGATGAGGCTCCAGCGGTCCGTGTCGTTGCACACCTTCACCAACTTCTGCACATAGGCCTCCTTCAGAGTCAGGGGCGTGAGGCGCTCCTTGTTGACACCAGTCGGCAGGAAGTCCAGCAGGCAGTCCAGCACCACGTCCTTCACCAGACGGAAGGCCCGGTCGTCAGCCAGCCTCAGGCCGAAGATCAGGTCCAGATCTTTATAGCCAAGGCCCGTGTCCTGGTGGAGAACGTGGCTGGCCGCTGACCCATTGAGTTTAACGTCCCGGACCACCATGCCCTTTTCCTCCAGGCGTTCCCGGACCACCTAGGGAGACGGAGACCATGTGAGCACTAGGGGGAGTGGACCAAAGCACAGGAAGTAAAGACGGGTGCAGGGCAGCAGTACAACAGCAGCAGAGGACCTGCTAGTCTCAAAACAAATACACTTCTTCCCGTGAATGGACAGGGAAAAGGAATTATATTTGCCGTGAGAGTGACCAAGTAGGTGATGAAAGAGAAGGGGTAGGTGTTACATAATGAGCAGGGGTGTTGATCCTGCATGGCGGGGGTTGGGCACACATAGCGCCGTCCTCACCTCATAACGTCCTGCAGAAGGGGCCCCATGTGCTGGTTGCGCCCCCCCAGCTGAGCACACATCTGCAGCCCACGCCATTGACGGTAATTGCATACATTTACCGCAAGTTAAAATGAATCGATCTGCCTCCCACACAAAGCCCCCCCAAAGCCATCCACCCAAGTGAACTTGCGGCCTCCGTCAACAAACCCCCCACCCCCCCACAGAGCAAACAAACCCGAGCTGCAGCCAAGCCAAACCGCGTGGCTGAACGTCGGGCCGCATTGGCCGGCCTGCAACTCCGCCATCCCCAAGCACCAGGAGCCGGTGCCTCCCTATCCTCGCCGCTGACGCCGCACGCCCCCATACATCTAGCTGAACTCTACCCTGGAGGCCGACTGGTTAGTGACCGCTGGGTCAGGCCTGTTAACCGTGCTGCTTCTTTCCGGTTATGGAATGGCATGCATGGCCCTGCAGTTGGGCCCGTTACCATGGCGAGACACAAAAGGATGTAGCCAATTAAAAAAAAAATCCCAAGCATGCAGTGCAAAAAAAACAAACTTGTGGGGAATGAAAGCTAGAGGAACATCTTCACAATCTTCCTGTTTCCTATCACAGCTGTCAGCTGATTAGCTGAAGGTTCAGAACAGTTCCGAAGAGTTCGACCCAGTACCATTAAAAGTGATTTGCAGGCTGATTCCTGCAATATATGTGCTGGCTACACACCAAGCCTAAAGCGCACAAGGAGCCAACTACGCACTGGATTCCAGTGGCAGCCGTTTATACCCTTGGTGTCCTTACTATGAGGCATGACTGCACTGCATTAGATCAGTCCCATTGGTCATTCCTTTTGGTTGCCAGTATGAATCCCTTGACCTATTTTCAGTAATGCCCCCTACAGTCTAGGTTATGCTGATTTGGAGCCTATTCCTGGAGCCGCACGGAGGCAGACGGACACCACGGGAGGCTCAGGGAAAAGGCCGTCTTGAACAGGTGCGGACTAACTCCTCGGGGGCCCTATGCTGACATGGGTAGGGGGCCCCCTAAGGCAGCCATTTGAGCTTTTCGGAGTTGAAAGAGAAATGAGAGGCAATTAAAATGAGGGAACATCAATAATCTGCTAACCAGAGTGCAGAGTGCCAGAGGTAAAACTAGGTGGGGGGCGTGACTGCTGTCGGTAACATTCACCGATCAGGGGTAGGGGGGTATCTTGCCAGCGGATTGATTGGGCAAATTTAAGAAGTTTAAATAGTCCGTCTTTTGCTGTGGCCCTTTGCTGCAGCCTCGGATAGCCTCCTATACGCCTTACTCCGTGAGGCTAAGGTTAGTCTTGAATGTTGTTTAATTGTGTTCTCTCCATGTCTGCTCATAATCTCTCTGTTGCTCTAATGGGACAGTATCAAAGACATGGAAGATGTAATGTTCGTCTTTGCACTGTTGTCTTCTTGTCATGCTTAGCAATGAAACAGACGCTAGCCTACCACTAGACTCCAGTGTGAAAACAAAGCTGGGTAGCGTGCAGTTTCAAAGTATGAATAGACCATTACAGCAGGGCAACTTTCTCTATCCTGAAAACTGTCGCTAAAAATGCGAATAACAGACATACTGCTTGCTATAATTTAAAATATCGTACTTATATTCGTAAATGTAACTTCTGGAAATTCTGTCTTCATGGGGCCCTTTATTCCAAGTTAGCTTCTTTTTTTTTTTAAATCAAAATTTTGGTTCCCCTTCAGCTTTTATTATCAAGAAATCAATTCAATCAGTACTGTCACTTTCAAACACCTTTGCATCTTTGAACATTTTTTGGAGATAAACACAAACTAAAGCTTCTGCAAATATAAGGCTGATTTTACTGTTCTGGTCTTCAAAAAAAAAAATAATGCTTTAAAGATTAAATGATCCTGGCATAGATATGTGAGCGATTAAAAATTCAACTGGGGAGAATATATTGTGCTGCTTTTTAATGGCCACACGTGTCTGTGTACGACTTGTAACCAGAAAAATTAAAGCAGATGTCACTCTGAAGTGAACTCCAAAGCACCACGGCAACAAACAACAACACACACCATGGACATTATGTTCTGGGGGGGATCAAGGAGCCTGATAAACTGATAATCCACAAGCCTTTGTTACCAGCAGAGCGTAGCCTTATAGCCATGCAGATGTAGATATAAATGAGGGTGTACATTCACATGCTTGGGAGGGTTTGTCTGCTTACAAAGATCTCAAGAATTTGACATTTGTAAGTGTATATAGATTATCTGCGGAAAGGGCAAGCCAGTGCTCGCCTTTGCATGGATTCCAAGTGGAATCCCTTCAGGTTAAAATCAGCATCAGCTTGTTACTACTTTAAGAGTGTGGCAATATACTATATCACTGGCTTCATTTTTCTACCCCCAGTGCTTTTTTCCCCCATTTTAAAAGGTCAGGTACAGCCAGAAGCACATTCATAAAAGATGAGCAAATCAAAGACCAAAATAAACTGTGCAAAAAGGCAGATGCTCCAGTATGTTCTACAAAGAATAGAAAATGGGCAGATGCCAGGTTCCGTCGCACACATGAAGACACCTCTTCACCTGCACAGTTAGAATAATGAACTACTCATTATTCTGATCCCAGGTCAGATGATCACAGGCATCTATTTTTACTTACTGGGTCAGACTTTGTAGGCAAGGGACAAGCACCGCTTTACACCCCTTTCACTCTTTTCAGCAGATTCACGGCATATTCCTTCAAGATTTCTAATATCAGCTTCTGGGGTCAGTAGGCATCAAGCGGCACATTCAGTGATCATAACAAAAACCAAGGGCCTAAAATCAAGGGGTGCACTGCCATGTCTATGTATGTGTTCAGTGTTACCTGACTTCCAATCTAGATCTAAGTATGAGACACATGTTTTAAAAGATCGGCATCAGCTTCTGTACACATGACAAGTTGCGGACGTGCGCTCTGTCAAAGGCCATTAGCCAGATAAAGACCCCAAATATTGCCAAACCTTAGCACGGAAAAAAAAATGCAAGCCAAATATGGTCTGCGGTGAAACAATTCCAGTGTGCAAATCAATATCAGGACCGGTCACCTTTCCCGTTTTCCCTTCTCTCTTTCAGCTGCCCCCCCCCCCAATAAAAACCGAGAGTCACGCCAGAAAGACCGCAGGCGGAAAGAGATGCTCTGCATGTAATCGATCGAGTCACTCCCTCCGCACTGGCACAGCACTGCAGCCACAGAAACGTGTCACAGATGAGCTCACACTCCTACCGCTCTCACAGGGATTCCATATACAGACCAGCCACAGTCATGTGACTGAGGCAAACTGCCTGGCATTTGTAATATCACACTTTCATCTGGCTCTGGCTATAGTCCATGAAATTGCAATAAATAAATGGTTGTATTCATTTATCATTCCACACCCATAAACCCTACCTAAACAAACCTTTCAAAATAAATTGCACCTATGTTTAATAGGTTTCCTGTGAGTGTCCTTTGAAAAAATGAAAAGTATGGCCTCACTGGCTCGCCTCGAGGCTCTCAATACCTGGACAAACCCCAGCAGGTCTGCTTGGCGGGCTCAGGAATACCCACTGGAGGGAAAACCATTCCAGCTATTCCATCCCAGCATTCTGGAACCACTGTAATAGCTGCTGTGTCCGAACATTCCGGAGAAGACTCTACAGATTTAGACGGCCCAGCTGAGCGGTGCCATTCTAGCCGCAGATGCTGACATCCCTCAAGTGAATCACTTCGCCGCTCTCACGCTGCCGCCAGACATGTCTGCCACGTATAATCATTTACCATGACAGAATCTTCACTCCGATAATTGGTCTTTTATAAATCCGTAATAAGCTAGATCGTAATACAGAAGCTTAACACTGCTGCTATCAGAAAAAGCTTCTGGGTTTCAAAACCAAGTCATTCCTTTCACAGTTTTAGCCAACAGCACATTAACATAATAAAATGTTGCCACGTCATTAAAACCAAGTTTGAAAGTGCTATTTTACAGGATCGTCATAACAAGGAATGAATTTTCCATCCAAGGAAACTCGGCCACCTACGGCTTCAGCTTCTGAGCTGTAACATAGAGAGTAGGTGGCTGATTTGACTACTGAGGGAGAATACATGCGTGGGGAAGCATGTATGGAAAAATGAAACATGAGCATTTCCAGAGAACAAGCCACGGCGGCACCAAAAATGATATATTCCACTGGACATGTGATCCTAATAAATACCTCCACTAGTGTTTACAGGGGCTCATTGGTGAAGGACAAAGGACAAATCTTTGCACCCTCTGGGACACAACCCATGCCATCCCACCGGGAATCAACCCCACAGTGCGCTGTGAGCTAAAGCAGACCCCTGGCATGATGGAGATGAGCTGCTTTTTCACAGTGGATGGGCCGCAGAAGAGCCTTTCCACAGTCGAAAGCAGTCCACAGACACGAGACAAATATACCAGATACACCACCTGATTAGTAGGCCTAGAATACCAGGAAATTTCGTACAGACGGGTAAGGAATCATTGTCAGGACTAAACATGCTGGACAGACGTGTAGAGAAATGTGCTAGTCAATTGTGCCAATGCATTATGCTGCTTGTATTCACTATTGTTCATTATTACTATTCCTACCAAATAGGGTTTAAAACATGTTTTGTAATTTTAAACGGTTGACAGTATGATGTGCATGTGAAACCAATGGAAACAATATCACACAACGGAAAAAAATTATAAACAGGAAAAAAATTAAGTAAACCGTTACAGTAATTTAATACTTCCAATATCAGTCTGCGAGTAAACCCAAAGGCAAAAGACTTCGGGCCAAGTCTGAGATCTCAGCACGATTACCTACTGGCACCTTCCCAGAAGCATACAGCTCCCAGCAGGATGGTCCAAGTGGCTGGCATTTATGAGAAGTTACTCCCATCCACACACGGTTTATAGGAGCTTCTCCAGGAGTGGGTCTTGGTGTGAGTCTGGAGCCAATCACTGGAGCCCCAAAACAACAGAGCACCCTGGGTAGCATGCCAGTTCATCCCAGAGGCCACGCAATGGCCACCAATCACAATTCTGCCTTCCAGTTACTGCAAATCCATTCACACTGAGAGTGGGGCAGAGCTAAAGTGTGCCTACAGCCTGGGGAGCTCACCAGAGGTACTAGTGACCCCCTTCGTTACCGAGGTGAAGTTTTGTCAGCGCTTTGAAGCTTTGATCCACACGTCTAGTGTTACGGGGACGACTGGTACACACCCAACATTCTCTAAGAGAGGTCTAAACATGACACCCACCGGCCAGGAAACGAGGGTCCAGTTCCCAAAATCGCACAATGTTTCAAGGGGCCACACTGACCAAGAGATAACTTTGCAGGTGCACCTGCGCACAGGCGAGAGTGAGGGTACACACTGCACATGCAGACACACACACACACACACACATCCACAAAGCCCTTTCTCCCTTCCAAATTCAAGCCGGCAGCTTCAGTGTGTGTGAGTAATAACTACCTATAAAGGAACTTGTACTTCAGCATCTATAATTAAACATAAACTGCCTAGCATGAAACTATGCACCCACCAAACTACATCTTCAGTTTAATTTAGTTTAACACATCCGTTTACCTTTCTAAAAGCAAAATATCCAACGTCATCTACTAAGTTGATGCAGGGTTTAGGATTCATTATTACAATATAGTAAATCAACAATAAATTTGCTTTTTCCTTAGCACTTGACTAAAACCAGAGTTCGTTGTAATAAAAGGATGAAATTCTCCCCGGTTTAAACTGGAACCTTTGAAATATGTCGGAGAATGAGCACTACTGGAATACATCTCTGCCAAAAATAAACCAGTGACTTAGCTATTGTTGTCATTTAAAAGGCGTACATCAATACATTCACGAGCAAATATATGCTACAAATTACGTAAATAGCTAAAAATAGATAGATAAATAAATAAATAAAACCCGCAATAAAAATATCCATCAGACTCAGACTAATCCTTTCATGGAGCTTCCCTTTCACTCGCGCTTAATATTGTGTATAAAGGCTTTCAGAAAGGTAAATATCCAAAGCACCAGAGACGGCAGGCGATATTATACAAAGGAAAGAATTATAAATAACTAGAAATTTAATTGCATTCATAAAGGCAGCGGTAACTTATAATGGAAATAAAAAGTGGCGACGATTTCACGCAAAAACGTCTAGACCTTGAGAAAATAGGGGGATTGGGTTTCACTAAACTGTAACGGGGAGCAAATCGGTGTGAGTGTGCGACGTTCATTCACAAAATACTACCAGAATTAACACTTTTCATGTCTGCATTTAAGTCGACTCCCGAGAAAACCGTCTGTGCTGTTTCAGCACAGCAGAACTTGTGGACTTGGCTGTTTCAAGCGGAAATATAGAACCATTTAAATTTTATTTATAATATTACGGCCTTTAATTTTTATTAACGGGCGAATGTTTAAATAATAAAAAAAAAAACGATTAGCAATCTATCAGTCTTAAATATGAGAGTTTAGTTATATTGCATGGGAATACTCTTAACACGTTTTGTACTGCCAAGATATAGTACATATAGTTGCTGCTTATTGCGTAGTTTCTGTCCAAGTTATATTCCAAGTGTGTGGATATAAGACCATAGGGAAGAGATAAAACAATCCTAAAATCAGTTCGGAATAACTGCAGCCGCAATCCACAGATCATCGGGAGTAAGTAAGCCGAGCCTTAATCAGATACCGTCTCGGTTTCGCGTAATGCGCCCCGGTGATTTAGCGCAATGTCACTCCGGCTCTGTCACCTTACCTGTACAATTTGTCGCGGTTGGACTGACAGTGTGGGGAAGTTTCCGCGCCCATGTATGGGAACGGTTTCCCCAAGGATCGAGTCCAAACGTTGCACCTGCTCCCAGGACAGTACACAGAATCGCCGACCCTGCTCCGACGCATCACCGGAGGACATGGCGATGTGACACCCAGCCGAAACGCAGCAAAGCTTATCTATACCGTTTATTCTCGTCGAAAAGTCACAATCTCAGAATTAACAAACTACCGAAACACAGGGAAATGTTTGTTACAGATCTGGCTGAATGCTTTAAATAATAAATCGCTGGCGATTCTCTGTCCTAGCTAAAGTGTATTAACCTCCGCACGCTTGACTATTTCCAATACACAAGCTTCCCCTCCACCCAAACACGTTTCATACAGTATGCTAGCACATTGGGTACAAACGGCTTTAAAAGTGCGAGGATTAACATAGACGCGGTCCGATTGGCTGCGCACTGTGGTTATGAATTATTAAGGCGCATCGGTAAGTAAGTATCGGCGTTACGCTAACGAGAGAACACCGCTTATTCACACCCACCACCCTGGGTCTGCGTAGATACAAAGACGGCGATGATTGGATGGCTGGCCACACACCCGTGACGTAGTAAAATATGGCTCCACCCTACAAAGTGGTATCCCCGGAGTCCCTTAAAATGACAGGACGCCTACATTGTACTGTATTGACGTGTGGAAAACTGCCAAATTACAATGTAGGTCTAAACAAAGATGTCAATAGTAAACTAATATGCAGAAGATCAAACATCCATAACGCTTCTCCAGTTCAGGATTGCAGTGAACCTGCAGCATGCATATAATAGGCAGCGGAAGGCATAAGGCAAGAGGGCGCCCTTCGCAGGCTGCCAGTCTATCACGAATCAATGGGACGTTTATTTCATTAAGTGAATTGATGAACAATTTAGCTGAGGGATTACTTACAGCATACATTGTGTTTTTCATCAAAGGAAACATGTTAGTATCCATTCATCCATGTATCCATATTCCAAAACCATTTATCCATTACAGAGTTGCAGTGTCTGTTAATTTATATTATGCTAAAGTGTCCATGTTAGTTTATATTATCAAAATAATCATTTATAGTATGAAAAATCAAGCCAAAATGGATGACACACTATACAGCAAGCATTTTCTTTTTCATAGAACATCCATCTGATTTAGGTGATTTCTTGGTGAACTTTATGAGCCGAAGCTTTAACACAACATCTTATACCTTCTTATATTTATCTTGAATTTATCCAAACAGACAATAATATTTTGAAGTTTGAGATAAACATGATATCATATTGTTCCCCATGTATCTCTAGTGTGCCAATAATTTATTTAAATAAACCTTTAAATGTCGTCCAACCACGGAGGTCAAAAAGAATGTTAATCAAATTTAATCAAATGAATTTCAGAAATAACATGGATTAAAACACATGCATTCAGCCAGGCTTTATCACTGGACACAAATAGTGGTGAGATAAGCGCCGCTTAAAAGCTGATATTAAAGAAGGCCAATGAAAACACAGACAAGAACATGTCATACAGCTCCTATTTACAGAGCTGGCGACAGCTTGCATTTTACCACAGGTCATATTTTAGTTTGATTGGAGTTAAATGCCTGCAGATAGCCCAGACACGAAAGTCTGATTTTCCACAGCTTGAGTGTTTCCGCGGCAGAAATGTTTCCACTCTTTGCAGTTTTCATTGTTATATCAATTTTATCTTCATAGTCCCTATTTAAACACAGGTCAGGGTATTCAGCTAGAAGGAAAGACTACTCAGATTTCATATCTGTATATAGATATAAAATTGAGATACTTCATTATATCTGTTCATTACTGCATGCGGTACTACTGATGAGTTGCAGAAGAAGAATATAAACAAAAATTATCTCACCACAGAATTCACAGACAGAAGATACGCTCAGAACAACACTCAAAAAAAATATTAGGAACGTGACATGAAACAACACATTAATGGGTAGGATTGACTGTTTTTCAAATTCTTCACAAGTGAGAGAAATTAAATAAAGAGCATTATTTATATGCTCTAAGATTTATATTTATATGCTCGAAGATTTATATTTATATGCTGTAAGATTACTTAGCTTACTTGAGTTTTTGCGTAGCTGTGAAGAAGCATTTTGTTTAGGGTTTACATTGCGAGTGTGCAACATACCAGAGTAACCAATGTTGACTAGAGAAGTAAATAGACTTTCCTCAAATGTGCTTCACAGTTTCAAGCACATGGCTGGAAACATTCCCCTGTCTCTGTTTTGTCTTGGGGCACTAAGGCCACTTAATTCTCAGAGCGCTCTGCTTGTAGAGTCGAGGCAGAGAGATGATCTGTAATGAGAGTGCTTGGGTCGTGCTGATGTGGAAAAGGCAGCTCCGGTCAGTCGCAAAGCAGACCAAATTTGACATTTACAGCTGCGGTTCTGAGCAGCTGCAGTCAGTCTGTTGCAACATCTGTAACATCCAATACCTAAGCTCTATTCACATTGTACATTGTACATTTTTTTAATTCAGTAAGTGCCTTTCTATGGTGAAGCCCGGTGTGTCACTGAGAAGCCTTGGCCTGTGGTGATGTTGTTATGGTACCCAAGCACCACCACATGTCAGACATGGAACCACAACTTGTATTGTACAATCCTACGGGTTGAAATTGAGTCCATTGTGCCCCTTGTTTTGGAAAATGACATTTTGCAGGTTAATATGTTCAATGAGATGTTATCAGTGACTGGAGAATAGCAGAGCTTCTCTCACAGCCCAAAGGCAAATTCTGTAGGTGGACTCGTGTTTTCACATAGCTCGTAATGAACATATGCTTTCTGGTACTCTAGCAACGTGTCCAACGTGTCCTGAACTCCAGGCACGAATCGAGCTGTTACTGAAAATCAATGTTAGGCATTCAAGCTACAAACAAGTTAATGTTATTCATTTGCTTGAGCAAAACGCTCAAAAAGTGGTTAAATACTGAAAGAAATGTAAAGTGAAACAAATACGTTTTTTGTCTGTTTTGTTCTCTGTTCTGGGGCAAAGGTTTGGAAAAAAATCTTTTCAAATGGGCCCTTTTTTCCAAAGGTGCAGAAATTAATAGTAAATAAATAAATAAGAAAATCATCAGAGGTACCATCCTGAAAGCATGGAGTGTTCCAAACATTCCCGTTCCCTGGACAACAGCATCCCCAAGCAAGCCAGTATCAGGACTGGAACAATTCCAGCCAACAGACAAAACCAATGGCAACCAACTCCTGCATCACAGGGTTATAAATAATTAGGTACATGACAGGAGGGTCTAGCTATCTTGTGGAAGGTAAACTTGTCACTTAAACGAGGAATATTAAAGGTGAAAGAGGATAAAAATCCTTTCGACAGTGATATCTCCATTTTCCAGTAACCTGTAGGTAGAAAACAAAGATTAGGGAGTTACTGGTATTGCTATGTGCATGTATCTGGGTTGAACAATAACCATGTCAGGAGCAGAAGGCTGGGGCTAATGCACAAACAGCAGGCTAGTTTTTTTTTCAGTTTCTAAATGAAGCAATCAGCGCCCTGGGTGAACATAGCAAACAAATTGAACAATGGCTGGCACGGTCAGCCCTTATAGCCCAGACATCCACCTCTGCCATAAGTCCTGGGAATCTCCTGCGAACTGACAGCAGTCCCTTGTGTGCATAGCGGCTGATGCACAATGTCCCGGAAATACGTTGTTAAGCTATTCAGCAGCGGTACAATTAGCCAGCAAGAAGTTTTATGCCGTGACCCCGCCCCCCTGTCGGCAAATTTTACTGTCACTCTCTAGCCTGGTTGGCACCCAGCCAGCATTAGGCTTTTGCAGTGTCTAATTTGTAATACCATCCAGACATTATACCACAGCATGAAGTATGGTGATGGAATTTTAAAAGCAGTACCTCCATGTACAGTTTTCCAAGTGCAGTATAGTCCAAGCCTAGCCAAGGCAGGACCCCCCCTCCCAAATGTCCCTCATCTGCCTCCCTGGCATCAGTATGCCTGAGGTGGGATATCCAATAGCCCTCAATTTCACCTTGACCGATGGCCCTTAAAAGCTCTTAGCTTGTAGCATTATTGCTGTGCATTACAGAGCCTGGTACCATAAACTTTGCTAGCCTTTATAGCCATTAATGCTATCACCACAGCTACCCACAGATAGCATACAGTTGCTAGCAGCCCCAGATTGTTCTGGAATTGGCTTTCCTAGAAGAAAATATCTCCACGTTAGAGGGACAAAAACAGCCCAGAGTTTTTTTGGTCACCATTTTTATATCAACCGTAATTGTTGCTAGCTGTCTCAACTTTCACTTTGCTGAAATTAAATAATTTTTGACAAAACAATACTGGATACATGTAGTACTTAGACACAGTATAGAAAATTATTATTCAGTACACCCTTTCCTAAAGTACTGAGAAGCAAAACCTTGGAAGGAAAAAAGATCATTTATACACCCAGACAAGAAAATTAAGCTCTAATGGCGCTTTTCCACTGACATATAGGAACCAAGCCATACCCGAGCTTTACTGCGAAGAGATACTAGTTACCACATGGTTCCAGCTGGCTTTGCTTTTCCACTGCAGACAGGTCGGCTCGATAAAGGTGTTGCTGAGTTTGGAGAGCGGCAGTAACGTGAAACCGAAAGATGCTTATTTACTCTTCACACGGTGTGCATCATGGGTATTTCTCAATATGTATACTTCACCACATTTGTGTTCTTGTGTACCTGTTTCACGTCATCTTCCTTTGCTGAAGACCAGTTCCAATACTCAGGACCAAAAATACAGAGGACAGTAAAGATTCCCGGATGTTGTTCTTGCCCTGCCCCAGATATCAAGGACACATGTGTTGCATCCTCTCCAAACGAGACCAATCCCATGATTCATTGTGCACCAAGTTTGTTCCTGGAAGACAGGGTAGCAAGACCGGTCTTGCCAAGACCACAAGTACAATCTTACATTACATCTTGGCATTCTTGGTATTGAGAAACATCCCATGATTCATTATGTGCGATTATTTCTTTTGTACTGTGTGCTAATTTCTGCTAGCACGTCTGTGAGAATCGCCGTGTAATGCAAGTATCAAATGCTAACAGAATTAGCATTTGCTTGAGTGAATTTGCATTATGAATCCATCCCATTCAGCTGTGTACTTATTTAAGAGGTTGGAAATTTTCAAGTTCCAGGTTTTCAGGAATGCTTTACGATGTGCGATACCACTAATGATGAATAATATATAGAATACTGTATATACTTTTTCCTTGTGATAAATCTATGCGTAGAACACTGGTATGTTCCAGGAATGCATTTCAACCAATCAGATGGTGGTGACGCAGCCAGCTCGGTTTGGTCACGCTTTAGGCCCTGCTAGTAAGCCGGACCACGTTAGCCTGGTCACAGCCCGGATATGGCTTGGGTACGGCTCGCATACATTGCAATGGAAAACCGCCAGTTTGCCTGGTGGCAGTGGAAAAGTGCCATGAAAGTGTTAGCCTTCCCTGTGTCCCTGTATGGATAACAGGGGTTAAATAAAGTCAGTTCAAATTTTAGTGCAAAGCGAATGTCCTCCTGGGCCTAGTACAAGGGCCTGCAGGTATGTACATCCACTATGGAACGCAGCTGTCCAGCATTGTGAGCTTTGAAGGTGGAGTTGGGCTTACACTGTTTGATCACACCTTGGATAAATGCTGAACTGGAGAGGGTGAGTATCTCAACATCCATTTTCAAACAATGCATAGGTCACGTCTACAGCAAATATCCCATTTCACTTTATAAACTGAATAAATACAGATTAGGCTGTCCCGATCAAGGAAAGAAAAATTGTACATAATGTGTTTACTTACACCATTCTTCACATCAGACTAATGAAAATGAACTTTATTTTCATTAATTTATATACATAAATAAGAATACAATGGAGACGTTAGCTGAGTCAACCTTTTTCCAGTGCAATGAAAGCACCATTAAACTGAAAGCACAATAGAAGAATATAAATTTTATATGATAACAAGACTAATAAATTTGATAGATTGAGAATGAAATCACTCTGTAAGGTGTCCAATGTACTTATAAAACATGCAGGTTTATATAAAAGTGAATATCCATGCAATTATCACCTCCTTATCTAGTACAGTGAAACTGCAGCCGGTACCTGGAAACCCAAGGCACAGATACACCTTGGACAGGATGCCAGTCTACCACAGGGCACCAACGTACACACAGATACTGGGCAAATTAACAATCACTAATTCATAGTAACACTTTATTGATCGCTACCCCATCTTGCTGTCCATGACACACAGACACATACACTGGCTGGCCCGAAATTAAAATTTTTTTTTTCACTGGACGGCCTTTAGCTTTGATTATGGTGCACATTTCTCATGACATTGTTTCCAGAAGCTTATGCAACATCTCAACCTTTATTTTCATCCAGATTTGCATTCATTT
>JAODKC010000137.1:26250506-26285267 GCA_026777985.1 Mormyrops attenuatus | reverse complement strand
AGTAGATTCAGGTACTCAGCTGACTTTACTTTATTGCTGCATAACGTTGCTGAGCTGTAATAATGATCCAGTCACTGGCTTTTAAGTATTTGCTGATATAAATTCAAATGGCGACATTTTTTTTGGCCTGGCAGTGTATATCGGTGAGAGCATAGCAGCAAAGCGCAGCCACCTGCAGCAGCACCCATGGAGCTGGGGGTTAAGGGCCCGACTCAAGGGCCCACAAATATGTGGCTATTCTTCTGATGCCAGGTTCGAACCAGTGACCTGATTGCATTTAGCCTGCTGAGCCACACACTGAAATGCACGTCTTTCCCCAATAGTGGTATCCACTGTGCTGCAGTGCCACCCTCTATTGAACATTTACATGGTTGACAGTCACTTTTGTCCAAAGTAATATAATGAAGATCAGAGAGCAGGGTCAGCTGCTGAGATTAACGGTGACATCACTCTACCAGCTATGGAATGTGAACCAGCAATGTTCCAATCACAAGTGTTACGCACTTGGGTTAAAAATAACACAACTGTCCAGACGCGTATAGATTTAAAACAAATAAAAAGGCTGTAAAGTCATATTTCTCTAACCAAGGCACACAACGTCAGCTCCCTGTTGCGCATTCAATAAACAAAACCGTCCATCTGCTGATTGTCAGGACCCTTGGCTGCCTCATGAGCGAAGGCAACGTGCCGTTTTGCATCAGCTAAACAAGAAACTGAAATTATAAAAAAAAAATTCAATGGATAACAACATGAATCTGACCTACTCCATAAAATAAAATGCAACCAGATAATACATGAAAACAAGTCATTCAGAATAAAATAGCATAAAACCGGGTAATACAATGTGTGTGTGTGTGTGTGTGGGGTGACTCAGAGTGAATGACAAGACATTTAACAAATATATAGATATCACCTATTTAAAATAGAAGTATTTAATTCAGGGTTTCAGCTGTGGTATATGATCATTGAAACTCCAGCGAAGAACCAGAGGAGATCATATTTTAATTTCATTTCCAGATGCTCCCTTGGAAAAGAGCTTTTTAGGAATAAATGGATTATTTAACAATACTCGTGGTATCACTGTGTTCATGTCATGTAAGCTTAGATCCGTTACTCAAGAGGATGATACCAGTTTTCCTTTATAGGGCCTAAACCTGAAGTTATGTAACCAGGGCTCCAGGTTCTGCTACTGCCATTTGCACAGAAACTCTCTTCTTTCGAGTCTCTGATAACCAAAGGAGGGTTTATCAAGTAGAGTATTTCACGTGGAAACTAGCTGCTCAGGGTTTTATGATATTGCCCATAGTGATAAGAGACATCCACTGGCGATTCAGCCTTGTCAGCCTGAACAGGGAGTATAGCGATGTGTGTTGGTTATCACCTCTCGCTGACAGCCAGCTGGTCCCTCTCCGGTTTCTGCTCCCGTCTGCGCTATGGAAGATCTCCTGCAACCCCTCCCTCACACACCACCACTTTGTTGTTCCAGCCCTGTGAAGGAGCTGAACATCCCATTCTGGCAGGGTTTGCGGCATTCAAAGGTGCGTTCTGAAGAAAAGGGCAGCATTATGTTTCAAATGAACGTAGGATTTTCCCTGAAATATCAGCGGGCTGGGACAGGAGCTCCTCGGGAGGGAATTCGCGGGACCATCAGATGCATGTCACTTGACCAGGGGAATGTGACATAATTGACGTCACGGTGCTGTACAGACCAGGCTGTAAATAGATGTGAATGAGCAATGTACCTGACACAATAGCTGAGTCACAGGGCAAAAAGCAAGGAGTGGTTTAACAGGATTCCACTGTCAGAGGGAAGGCCAGGCAAAGGGGACAGCCACGGCTCGCTGCCTTTTCCCGTCGAAGAGCATTCCCTCTTTTAAACATCACCCAGTATCCCAGCAGCAAACGCAGGACTCAATTTTCAAATGATTTTGGGGAAATCTTGTTCTTTCTTTGACAGCAATACAGCTTTAACATGAAACATTTCATTCACAATCATTTTTTTATGGTGTACGGTTGAATAGCTAGAAAAAGCAGGATCAACTTCAGCATCCACGAATATGTTTGAAAACAGGGTTCTAATACGTAATAAAAAAAAAAGCTATTGTTAACGGTCCAGAAAAAAGCTGGACACATACCGCCAGAGCCCAGCCACTCAGCCCAGCCACATTCCTGCCTCCACCCCTCCAGAAGAGGACCCGCACTTCAAGCCTCAGGAACATCTTTGTTACAACAGGAATAAGAATATGGATCCCCACTGTCATTTATTCACTAACCACTTCCACTTTAAACCTCAGCACCGTGTTGTCCTAGTTGTCTGTTAATGTACTTTGTACATTGCATGCATATTGTATATTGCATGTGTACTGTGTATATGGTATTATGTTATTTGTCCTCATTCTTATTTGCTGTGTGCTCTTTTTCATTATATGATGTTTACGTCTCCAGGGAGGCATGCAAGAAGGTATTTCATTGTACTTGTAGAAATGACAATAAATTAACCCTTGAGCAAAAAAATTCACTGGAATCCTGAGCAAAGGCACTAAAAATCAGTGTTGCCTGGATTTTGTAATGGGTTCATTACTGTCAATGAACAAATTCACACAATAATTTTGACGCAGAAGTCATAAAAATGCAATGAAAGGACCAGCTGTAAAGCCCAGTTTCTTGGAAAACTCAATTTAAGTATATCTTGTTGATAAAACTACACTGAATGAACCAATAAAATAATAACTAAATAGCTCTGTGGTGTCAGTCCTTTATGTGGAAATCTGGCAGACCTATATGCCAAGATACAAACCCTTAAACTGTATGAGTGAGCAAAGAAGAGGAGGTCTTGGAGGTCCCCCAGATTGAAATATGAACTGGCACATACTGGTATACTGGAATGCTGTGTACAAACCAGCAGATGCTCTTTTGTCTACTTTCTGCATGTAGATTACGTATGTTCATTATTATTGAAAGTCAAATAAATATATAGCATTTATTACAATGTTTATTAAGAAATATTGCTTGATTACTGTACCATCCTTAAAACACGAGCTGAAATTCACTCAGTTTGTTTAGGTCCTGTACCTAACTTAGTCACCTGTACTGGATCGAGAGGAGGTTCCTTTGTGGGCTGAAGTCCTTGCACTGAGTCATTCATGATTATCTTCAATTGCAAAGAACCTTAATCCCTCGCTAATCATCTGAATATGCTGAGGGTAGCTGTAGAAAACAGGAGCCTCACTATAGACCAGACAGCAGCTTGACTAAATGTGAGCAGTGTTTTTTCCCCTGTATAAATGTGCGTCAATGAGAAGTTATTAATATCAGAGTGCACAAACCCATTCTGTTGGTTAACCAATTATTCATCATTAGGCAGCTGTGCACAGACTCTCTATAGTTTACTGATGTGAGTTCTTGAGTAATATATTTACGTCATGAACCGATGTCACATGCAGCTGTGCCTAAGATTAAGATCCATATTTACATTCAAGGTCCTGACTCTATGACACAACATGGTAAATGATAAAGTGAATGGAGACATTGTAACACATAAGAGTAATAACAAAAATATAAGACTTCTGTAAATTTACACTGAGAACCATCAGCTCCAATCTATGACCAGTATTGGTTCAAGTTTTGCATGTACAGTAGTATGTTCAAATTCTTACATATATTTGGCTATGGAGTGAGTTGGGTCTTTGAGCCGGTCTTCGTCTTGACTAGAAAGACTTAATGCCAGCTACTTCAATGTCTGCATATCCCGTAGAAGTCACCTGGCGTCATTCTCAATTATGTGGGCCCCATGGTAACAGAGCATGAGATCTCCATATTTAGCAAGGCGTCTTCCCTTTGCTCCTGACAGTAGGGGAGCTCCAAGGAATGCCGCATCATGGTTATAAAAAGCAGGACACTCCCACTCCCGGCCCGATCCACCAATGGGTCTGCAAACCCTTACAGAAGCTGAGGGAGATGTTATGCAACTGATCCGCCCCCCCTCCGCACCCCGGTCACCAGTCACACCCTCGTGCAGCAGATGAGCAGCCATTTGAGTCGGGGATACTTCATCATATCTGTGTAGCTATATTGGTGTCCTGCTGAGCTATGCAAGAATGTAAAAATGCTTCTGACATGAGGTCATGCCTCTTAAACAGGAATGACTATTTGGATTCTAGCTCTGAATGTAGTGAAATCTTCTTCTAAAGGAACAATTATATCCAAATACTTTGTCAGCATTACTATTATGATTATCTTTATTGATATTATTGTTGTTGTCGGCGTCATTGTTGCCATCATTGTTGGTTGTCAGTGTCTCTTTTGACGTCATAGGGACTCATTGTGGCTCAATAGGTTGTGATGTTGCTTCGCACTTGTTAGTGGTTTGAATTCCACCTCCACTCTGGGTCACTCTGTGTGTCACGTTGTTTTCCTTGCTGTGCTGCAATTTCCTTCCACAGTCCAAAGGCATGCAGTTACCGGTAAGCTAATATTTATGAAATTGTATGTGTGTGCCCGTGATGGAGAACCTTGCTCCTGGCCGCCCTGTGACTGTAACCAGGATAAGAAAGATGGATAGATTACTATGTATTGACAACAAGGGTTTCAGTAAATACTTATGATCCACATTGCCAAGACATTACACAACAAGCAAGTGCAGCATGGGTAATTACTCAATTACTCAGCAACTTGGGTGCAAATGCCACAAGATGTTGGAGAATGTAAGAGAATCTATGAAATGACCGCAACTAGTTGTTAGAAATTAGACTGTTTGGCTGCTACATCAGAATTCCAATTGTAGTGTGGAAATTCATGTTGGATACCGCTTTTATTGCTTTTGTGGACATTCCTCGTTCCATTTTTTTGCCCAGGGAAATTGTATCTTTGTGGATTTCATTTTCCTTCTCATACCACTAACAATTTATAAGAAATTCAATTCAATTCAATTTTTTTTATATAGCGCTTTTAACAACAGTCATTGTCACAAAGCACTTTACATATAACCCGCCCGAACCCCCACCAAGCAAGCCTGAAGCGACAGTGGCAAGGAAAAACTCCCTCTAGCAGGAAGAAACCTTGAGAAGAACCTAGACTCAGAAGGGGACCCCATCCTCCTCTGGGCGACCGGGGAGCATGAAACAGTATTTACATTGACATTAATTTCAGTACAAATAGTTTTAAAAGTCCCAGTTGGTTCCATGTAATTACATCCAAGGAATCCAGGTGAAGGTTCAAGCGGCGTAGTGTCGGCTCGGGATCAGCTCAAAAAAGAAAAGGGTGATTTGCATGTGCGGAACATCAATAAAGCTCACAAGCCTGAGATCCTAGTGTTACCACTCACTTGACTTATTGCTCATAGTTCACCCACATGAGACAGGCAGCGAGGCACAAACATCGTGTATGTGGTCTAGGTGAACAGAACGGAAAGTTGACATCATCATCATCAGCAGCTCTGAGGGGAGCCCGCAAGCATTCATAATTGAGGAATCGGGTATTCTGCGGAGCCTGGCTGCTGCTCTATTTAGACCGTGAAGTGTGGCTTTCATGCTCTCCAATCACATTAAATTACCGAGCTCAAGTTCTGTCGTCAGTGTCATCAGCGAAAATGAGCTCAGCGTGAGGCAACCAGCAATTGGCCATCTCAGGCCTTTCCAAGGGGCCAATCACGTGGAAGATATGTGACCATTCAAATTACTTCCTACTGTTTAAGCGTTGCATAAAATTGTAATGTTTTTACATGGTACCCAGTATTTTGTGAAGTTCTTGGGTGTCCTGCTGTAAATGGAAACTGAATTTGCTGTAAATGGAAACTGAATTTGAGTCTGCCTTGAAATGGCAGCTTTGAGAAGGAGAAAAACTGAGAACAGAACTGGTGCTGCTGCGGAACGGTACACGTCGGCCTGTAGAGAAACTCAGATGCACAGGCTAGTGTCATAACCACTGGAAAAAGCAAGACATCACAAGGGCACCTTTACAACCAAGTTCGGAATAATTTTTGTTTTTTGCATCTAATTTAATTATATAAACTATGCCCATAAAGTAAGATATCATTAACTATATTTAATATCCCAACAAAAAATTTTGCTTGCAAAACAACCTTAGGAAAAGATCTTCTCTCCTTTATGGGTTCTCTAACATTCTTTTTCCATTTGTAATTTTAAAGCAAACCTAGGAAAATGTTTTACCGCTGTATTTTGTCAAAGGAAATTATTCATTTTTATGTCATGCTAAAAAAACAACAATCAAACCATAGCAAGGGAAACATTTTCACCAAAATGGTTTTGCTTGAAATCTTTTTATGTCTTCATCCAATTTAGGATTTAAAAACTCAGGTATGGAAAAGGTCCGACATGTATAAATCAGTATTTTGTTTTTATGATTATAGGACCATTTTCAGTTATGGAAACACTGACTCCAGATTCATTGTGGTCAATTCATGGTCATGACCCGAGATGCAGAGAGAATACAAACCGCTTGCATTTAAAAGTCTTTTAATTTTGCAGATGAAAATGAGCTGCCACATGAATATTATGCTCATTTTATATCTAATTCCATCAATCTTCGTTATCTGAATGCACCTGCTGCTTTAGCCAGTAGCTGGGCAGGGTGCTTTGGTTCCCATTTCTACGTGATGCTTATACTTAGTCTGGTTTTACAGACTCCTGCTATTACAGATATAGTAAAGTAACAATTAAGTTTGATATCTTATTATTTTATCTATATTTTAATCTGGCTGATATCTGCTCTGCAAAGTCTTTTTTCTTATTTCTTATTCATGAAATATGGTTTGGCATTATGCCACAATATGCACTTTATCCATCCAAGTTAGCTTTATTCTCTGTCTATGTGACATAAAAGGGAGCTTATCTGTTTTTACTTTAAATTCCATTTCAGTTCCCTTTCACTTCAGTTCTATGCCATATCAACTTTTCCTTTCAGCTGCTCAAAAAATACCAAAGTTCTTCTCATCCTGCCAATGTGCCTCTTCAGATCCCCCTCCAGAGAGTTTCATTGCTTGATTTGTTCATGCATTTTTCATTGCAGGAAGGTTTATGGGCATGTGTCTGTGTTGGGGCTTTAAAGGCACCCGTGAGGAACTCTGGATGGATTCTTATTTGTTTATCCGGAACAAACAGAACTGTACGCTTTCTTTCTTCTTTTGTTCCTGTGTTCCATGCCTCAGTGATTCAAAAGCATTAATTGGAATGCTTTTATTTAACTTCACAGCTGTAAACCCTTGTGCAATTGATAAAATTAGATGGACTGTGTACTAAAGTAATAATATTTAAATTGATGCTTGCCTAATATTTGTTTACTACTTATACAATATATGTAGACTTGTACAGAAATCTAAGTAAATGGTATTGCTGGGTAATCTTATCAGGCCACTATAGTTGACAATATAATTTCAGCGATTGGTGATCATTTCATTAAATGAGTGGATGGAAAGAGTACAGCTGCAGCATGCATGCTAACTATAGCTTTCCTTTGTCCTTTAAATATTCAACCCTAAGTAAACAAGTTTATGACTTGAGTTCAGTGCTGAGTGCTTAATCATAGCTCATCCAGAGTGGAGCAGAGTTTAGCCACATCATTGACACAGTTGTTACCTGACATCTTCAGAACACTGCAGTAATATTATTGTAGGTTTTGCAACAGGTTCTCCATAACTTTCAGATGTTGGATGTGCTGCTGAGTCCCAAATAGGTGGCGGATCTCTTGATCTTGTAAACTGATGTGATGCCAGTAAAATGCAGTGAACCCGTAATTCACTCGAATACACTGTGTCTTCCGGAAGACTCTGACCTTTGGTTCCATCCAGCTTGGCAAAGACACAAACAGATATGGAAGAGGCCTGCCAGTGACCCACATTTTTATGTGAGAAGACTACCTTTACTTGCCTCTCAGCCATACAGTATACAGTACACGTCTAAGCTTCATTATGGTGGCCCAGAAATGACAAATAAAATACGTTAGGAATGAAAATGCAAAAAATTTTAAGAAGACATAAAATATTGAGAAAACTATTGTTTTTTTTCTTAAAGTAAAAAAATCATGTCTTTTATTTGCATTTTCCTAATTTTTTTTGCTTTTTATTACCGTTTGCATTTCCTTACGGTGTTGTGTTTAGCATATGTTAACCATGGGTCATAGATAATGGTCCATGACGCAGCTTTCTGGACAAAGGGAAACTTTATTACCCGAAAACAAAACACCAAGTATCAAAAACTAAATAGACCACGAGGGGTCAAAATTGGAACTAACTAGCACTGAAAGTTAAGGGTAGAAAACACAGAGCCATCTAACAAACCATGACTTGGAGTTCACAGGGAGATTAACAAGGACCACAGGTAGACACAATCCAACAAATTCAATGACCGACAAAGGAACAGGGTAAGAGCAGGCACATATGTGCACAGATAACAAGAGTGAACAGGGGAGAGGTATGGATCACGACAGATTACACACACTAGGGACTTAGTGCTAAAGGGAACAGGTGAAGGTTATTAACAAGCACTATAGACTAAAAAGCTAGGAGTTACTAGTAACAGGGGTTATAGAACATTGCTGCAAGACTAAATACCAGCAGGGATAACTAATAAAGGCACTAAAATTAGAACTGATACAGAACTATAAGACCACAAGAACATGGGGCACCAGATAGGCAATCTGATGTAATGATTGATCAATAAAACAGCCTTGAACCCATGATGGTTAGTGATGCACTACTAGTCCCATTCAGCAATGAAACAGCCCCTGGAGCAGAAGAAAACAATAAGGACTGAGGATGGTGTTAAACCTAGGGAAACACAGAGAGAAACGGAATGGCCAGCGACACCTGCTGACCAAATGGGGAAACAACAGACAGAATGGGACAAGGCAGGGACTGATCCTGATAGCATTTCATAGCTACCAGGACTTATTAGAATGTATACCAGAACTTATAACAGAATTAACTTATACTAGAATAAGCTCCATGAAAACCCTAACCCTATTTTTGGCATAAACGGCAGGATAAGTACAACATTATCATTTCATGAAATCAGATGGCCCCATGACCCTGAACAGGACAAGCAGTTACAGAAAATGGATAAATGGAAGACAGATGCCTAAACTGCACCAGGGCCGACATTGCAAACGGAGCAGCAGAGAGTTGAGCCATTAGAATAACCTTCTAATCCAGCACCTCTTGTCCCGGCGATGCTCTGTGAACAGGTAGGTCACAATGTCTCACTGCCAATAGAAACTGCTTAGTGGCATTATAAGCTTCGGCAGCTTCCATATGAAGATATGGCCCAACAAAGTACTGTAGAATGGAAGTAATTCATACGATAGGTGCTGAGGTATATCTCCTCATGCCTGTGGGATTATGCATTTCAATCAGTGTCCTTGTACTTTCCGGCATGTTCTCTTCTTTTGTCCCATATGCAGTTCAGGGGAGCCAGTGACCGTCATTTTCCTTTATATGTGTATGTGCATGAATAATATGTACGTCTCATATATCTACGTGCATGTCCTGGATTTGGAGTGTGAGCCTTCACTCCCTGGGATAGATTACTGCCAGCCGCCTTGAATAACAGGTTATTGATTTCATAAGATTGCACTTACACTCTGCAGGAATCCAGTATGTGTGCAGTATAGGCCTGAGGTGGCAGATTCCAGCACGCAATCTTTCTATAGCATTTCGCTTTCCCTTGTGTTCCAGCTCTCTATTGTTATATCGAAGGACGGAAAGTCACCTCACGATATATCAGGTGCAGGCTTTAAAAAAAACATAGTGTTGTGACCCTGAATTATGCATTTGTGCAGGCCTTTCAATGCCTGCAGGAGCCAGGCACTTTATTTCTGTTTCCCGGCAGTTACCTCTTGGCAGTTAATTAGAAGGCCTGTGTTAACATCAACCAATAAGCACACAAATTCAATCAGCTTATCAAAACAAAAAAAAAAAAAAAATCAGGGGGAAGTTACACATACAGAGAGATTTGCACAAAAAAAACTGTGTGAAAATCCATATTACATTAAAAACGCTGATAAGCTATTCCGTTGATAAGGCCTTCTCTCTAACCTCTGTCTGAACTGCCAAACTTTTCCATGGCCTAAATTCAGGTTTCCATAACAACGCGTTCCACATTGCCATACAAATTCTCCCTCTGTTGTGAGCATAATTTCATCCACGCTCTCAGTGACGCATTTAGATTATCAGCAGAGCCTTTTTTATGTACATTATCACTGAACTGTGATAGTAAATAAATGGATATTTGAGTTGGCTTCAATGTTGGATGAGGGAGGCGTCACAAGATGGCAATACATCACAATTAATTTGGAAAAAATTTGGGATAATATCGTGAGAACATCTCGTGTGTAGGATGCGGACTGTATATTACTTTGTGAGATGGATGATCCGCCCCTTTAAGAAACAAAATGGTGGACAGTTTTTTGTTAAATATATGATTAGCAGCAGACATGTGGCATGATTTCAGAAACATGGCTTCTACTAGGGTTAACGCATTAAAACTTAGAGATACTGTTCACAAACAAATGGGGACTACTGAGAGAGGTTAGACCTGAACCTTCTGAGCTCTGTTCCAGCGGGCTAACTGCATCCACCCTGGGGTGGCATTCTGTGCAACCCATTTAGACAATTTTCAGCCTGGGAAGGCTCAGTGTGCACTGGCTCCTTTGTGTATAGCTCAGTGCCAAGCAGAGTTTTCGGGGGATATCCTCGCACCTAACAGTCAGTGGAAAAAGAACCTCAATAGATACTGGTCCCTACGACCCCCGGATGTGGATCCTACTTCTGTATTTTCTATTTAAGTTGAATCTCAAGAGCATCCAAGGGGGGGAAGGTTAAAGCTTCTTCTGCTACTTCTGTGTTACTTACAGCTTTGCGTAATCAGCCATGATCCTCTTACGCACAAAGGCGACATTAGCAATGCCGCTGCAGAGTGCATCAGATGGGCCCATGGTGGGGTTGTGCACCTTCATCTCACTTCCTTACTCAAGAAGAAGCCATTGCAACACTTCACATGACAGAGGTGGTAGCAAATTATTGAATTCTAAGCATTTTGAAACCTACTGACAAAGCTTTTGCTCTAATACTTTACTTGTGGGGATAAATAATGTAGTTGTACACTCTTGTTTAATGTATTAATTAACCAGAAACTGTTACACGTTACTGATCCCATGTTCGTTCATCATTAATCACTTGTGATGGTTCATGAATTTCATGCAGTGACTATCTATTTATACTTTGCACTTGAGTAGTAACTGAGTTACTAAGTTACGCATGCCCTCTCATGTTAAGTGTTAACATCTTTTCTTTCGAAGGGTCATACTGGAGTATTTTTTTCAGAAGGCTGTCATAGATTGTTCAGACTATAACCGCTTCTCCTGTACTCGAATTTTGTCCCTCTCTTGAGTGTTGCAGTTACCCAAAAATAGGTCAAGTTAGCATCAATTATAAGGAGGAAAACAACTAAAAATGTTGTGGTGCGTTAACTGTTTTTGGTTTTTGGACATGGGTGGTTCCTTCACAGTATAAAACCCAAATATTTCACTGGCACTGCACTGCATTAGTATGTCTGAAGGTCTGCTCACTCCTCGCTCTAAGAATGGGCCTCACTATAGGGAACACTGTGGAGGGAAAAACCTATAAAAGTATCAGTTCTTGGAAGATTCCCACTTAGTGCAGTTCCTTGCCAAGATCTACAAATCAAAACAGCAGGAGTCTTGAAGAAATGATTGGATCCTTGCAGGTCTTGTATTAATGGTGTGATATATATATATATATATTCCTGTTACTCCGAGGAACGCACGGGACAACCACTAGGAATGAGAAGGCACCAAAGATATGACTAACACGATTCAAAAACCAATAAACAAAAGAATAGCATATTAGGAGATTACTATAAGGCTACTCATTCAAGGCCACTGAAAATCAAACTCAGACACAGATTCCCTTAAATTCCACTCCATTTTAAGTATGGGCCCCATGGAGACCGACAGTGACGGCCCAGTGGCTGCAAAACACACATGGCACTGGACCTCCTGCACCTTTAACTGTGTTATTGAGTTGCTGAGATCCTGACCATATGGAGCAGCCACAACTCTGCACCCTGAGCATCAAAGCCTGCAGCAATCAGACACACATGAGGCCAGTTTGCTCTGAGGAGCCACCGGTGGCTTTTCCTCACTAGACCTAAGCTGAACAGCGCCGGCCACCCGTTTATAACCCAAGGGTCCATCTGAGAGAGGTTAGGGCCCCTGCTCCTGCCCTTCACGGCACTTGGGCATCTGCTTGCAATTGCTGGCTGCTGCCTCTGATCCCTTACCCTCTCACACTGCCCCCCCCGCCCCCGCCTAGAATTTCAGCTCTGACATGGACAAAGGTTGAGAGCAGTACCTTGAAGTACAGGCTGGACTCTTTATGAGCTGAGGGGCTAACATTCGCTCCACCTTCCATCTAGGAAGGATTACTTGATCTGGGGTCAAGCAGCTGCAAATGGAACTACTTCTGCTCTCTTGAGCAGCTCCATAGTCGTTACAGAAGTCATCATCATGGAGTGTCATTATTAAGACATGTTTATAAAGTCGCCCAGGCTGAGAAGATCCTTTTCACACTTTGGATTTTGGTCATCACAGGGAAGGTAGCTATACTGATTGCTCCTAATCTTCAGACCGCTTGACCAGCATGTTGATCAGAAGAACAGCAGTTAGCAGGACCTTGGGATTGGGGATGTGGCCTGTCACTCCTCTGCCTGTGATAATAAAAATGCTGGATGGCCGACCACAGAGGACATGCAGTGCAGTGTGCACAACAGGAGCCAACCCACCTGCAAACATGCTTAAAGTGTGAAAAAAAGCAAGAGTTGGACCCACTCCATGGCTTAATAAATTGACATTTTCAGAAGTGCCGGTCCCAGACCAGATTCACCAGTCCTCGACTGCCCGGCCACATACTGGGAGAGCGAGGACAGAGCTTAGCATTGACTGCATTTCTCATTTTTACAATCGTGTTTATTTGGCTAGCAGAAGCTGTGCACAGTTTCACATCTCTAGCAACTGATGTAGTGGCATCTTTTAGCATTTTTTACTTCTCTATCTGTGGTCTAGAAAGTTTTTAGCCCATTATTCTCTATAGCTCTGCCTGATCTAGGTCTGTGCTTGTTCAATTCAGTTGCCGGAATTGCTCTGCTGCTCACAGATCACATACCTTAGCAAAAGGGGATCCCAGGTTTATATGAAGATGTGGGAAGATATGATTGTTTTTATAGAGAGAAGCATGAGAGCAAAGGAGGCAAAAAGCCAACCAGCTACCCAGTGTTTGAACATACAGAAAAGCTGATAGCTCATGACAGGGTTTCAAAACAGAAACTGACATGAATCAGAAGGAGTGGGGAACACCCATGAGAAGTAATGCAAAGTAAGGCGATTATTATGGATAGCCATGCCAAAGAGGGTAAGATTCAGGTTGCGTGCAGTGGCCAAGGCCTGGAGCAAAGAACTGCAATAGCCCGACAAGGGAGCAAGACAGGCTGGGCCCTTCATCTATTCCTGAAGGCTGTGACATTCTCAGTCATGGGGTTTTTCTCAATACAAAGAACACAAAGACAGTACTTCTGGTCTTGGCAAGACCGGTCTTGCTAACTTGCCTTCCAAGAATGAACTTGGAGCACAATGAATCATGGGATTGGTCTCATTCAGCGAAGATGCAACCAATGTGTCCTTTATATTTGGGGCGAGGCAAGAACGACATCCAGAGAATTTTACTGTCCTCTGTATTCCTGTTCATGAGTATTGGAAGTGGTCTTCCAGTGGAAGACGATGTCACACAGGCACACGAGAACACAAGTATGGTCAAGTACACATATTGAGAAACATCCGTGGGGTATTGTTGTAATTAGTGAAGTTTTTAGCATCTCGGCGTGATACATGACAAGGCTACAATGCATGGGGGGGGGGGGGTTGGAGTCAGGTTAATGAAAGAGGCTTCTTAGAAGGCCTTTGTCATCCAAAAGGAGCTGTTGGTTAATGGTAAATGCATTGGATTGCTTTTTCCACTCCTTCAAGCACAAAGCGCTTTGCCTCACATTCACCCGTTCACACACACATTCATACACCGGTGGCAGTGTGTGATCATTAATGATCATTAATGATAATTAATGTTGCATTTAGTAACTCTGAAGAGTACATTTCCAAGTAAATTCCTAAACACCCCTTCTAATCAGAATCTGGAAAGCAATCCAAGAACCGCTGATATGGCCACAAATTTTCAGCTCCTAAGTCTCAGGGATTTTTTTCTTTTCTTGCAGAAGCGACTCTGCTGAGATTCTAACATGGCACAGGCTTGTGCAGACACTAAACGTGGGCGGAGAAGCTGTGTGTTCACATTGCCACAGCAAGGGGAGATTCTGACATTGTGAAGTAAAGCTAGACCAACCTATATTACATTAATCTCACTGCAGCAATAGGTATAATTGGGTATTAACTGGATAATAGTTGATGGTTGATCTTGAGGGAGGTCTACCTTCAGGTAATGATCACACAGCTTAAGACAGCAGAGATGGAAGTATTAGCTGGGAAAGGAGACCCGCAAGACGCAGGATAGCAGTGCTAAGTACCAGGAGGACGATGCTTTCTGGGGGTGTTTGCAAATTATCTCTTTGATGGTAACCAGAGGAAAGAGATTCTTCCACTTCTGTGGATACACAACTGTCACTCCAAGAATAGCACTCCTCCTGTGGCGAAAGGTTGCAGTGTCGTTGGCTGGATTCAGAGCAAATCCACCCTGGAGGCAGATTTCCGCACACCATTCTAGCAGGCACCGTTCTGGCGCATGTCGCATGCTGGGCGGGGCATGCTGGAACCTGCCACTTGAGCAAGGAGCCATTTCACAAGTGGCAAAGCAAACGCTAAGGCACAACCCATTGTTCTCACGTCGCCCCGCACAAACACTGGGACAGGAAGTGGGAGCCAATCAAGACTGAGGTCTGATGATATACAGCAAGTTAGCATTTTTTGAGGTGCCTAATTAAACACCAGTGTGCTACCAACAGGGAGATTAGAAACATGTGTCATGGGCCAAAGAAACCCAGCTGAGTCCAAATGAAATGCAGGAGTTTTTAGCGCCAAGAGCACATCTCACCAGGAAGCAGACTCAGCACTAATGTCCCAGTAATGCCAGGGTGCAGTTCAGAGATGCTGGCTTTACTGGTCTCCAATTACCAACACCACTGAACCTGTAGTAAATCCTCGCGTGGGTGTTAGGAAGCCAGAAATACAGGATCCGCAGAGGAACAGCAGGACACTTGCAGATTGACATCCAGAGAAGTACTTCTTCAAACTTAGCAAGCAGCTGCCCTAACTTCACATGAATAGCATGCTTCAAAAGCAGTGGTCACCATGGGCCTGTATTATAAACTGACCTCTCAGGCTTAATCCTGGTATCATATTAGCGGACTCTGTGTCACTGGCTGGAATGATCCCTTATTCCCAGGGTTTTTACTGAAGTGCTGTATTCAAATATCTCTTCAGGTGGAATGTTACGGTTTTAAAAAAATAGAGGTAGCTAGATATTCATTAGATATCATCAGAGGTGGAGGTTTCAGGTCCAGAGAGTACAAACCAAACACCCAGTTGAGTACTTTGTGACCGTGACTCAACTGGTTCGTTGAAAAAAAATCTTGGTCTGGATTTATACTCTCTGGACCTGAATCTCCACCTCTGGATATCACTAAATCAGATTTTTGTTGGAAAAATCCATTTAGCCTCTTTTTTTTTTAGATATGCAGTGAGGCAGATTTGAACTGCCCTTTATGTGTGAGTGCTGGTCCTGTGAGGAACTGGCATCCTGTCCAGGGTGTCTCGTGCCTTGTGTCTTGTAATGGACTGGAATCCTGTCCACAGTATCCCCTGCCTTGTGCCCTGTGATGGACTGGCATCCCGTCCAAGGTGTCCCCTGTCTCGTGCCCTATGCTGTCTAGTACACATTTCAGGCATCCTCACAACCCTGACAAGGACCCCATGTAGTTAGAAGATGGGTGGATGGATGGAAAGATATTATTGAGAAATTCAGTGGAAGCTAGGTCCCAATAATTAGAGGAATGGCACTGTGATCACATGACTGTATATGTGGGGAGTTAACCCAGTATTACCTTGTCACCCAGATTTCTGTCAGGTACTTTAATTTCATGCTGCCATCCAAAAACATGTTGTTTATCTATTGTTTTCCAATTTCCAGTTTGTGTTTGTGTGTGTGTGTGTGTGTGTGTGTGTGTACCCTGTGATAGACTCACATCCTGTCCAGGTTATACCCCAGTTTTGAGCCCAGGCCCCTCCACAACCCTGACTAGGATATGAAGATGGATGCAAGCTTCCTCTTGGATCTCTAGGAGAACAAAGGGTCCAGGGACCCATGTAATGTAGTACAGTAAATATTGAACACAGATGTTAAGGTTCTTAAAGAATGTGTCTGGAAAGGTATATAAATTTATGACCCTGTGTTTGAAGTGAGCTTTAAAATAACATGCATCATAATTATGTCATCTTGCAGTGATGGAGCCTTTGAAGTCAGCCAAGAAAAAGCAAAACTCCACACTCCACACAGCACTGGCACGGTATCAGGGTCCCAGTCCTACTCCATGCGATGCTGACACGGCGTAAGGGTTCCAGTCCATCTTCTTTAGACTTTAAGCTTAGTGAGAGTGTAATGCCCAGTCTGAAAGCAGGATCCAAAAAAAGTTTTTTTTTTTTTTTTTTTAAAAGATCTTTCCTTGTGTTGTTTACATCTTTTCGAAAAAGCTTTTCACTGAGGTTATGTTTAATGGAGGACAAAAAATTACCCCAGATTACAACAGATTCAGCCAATACTGCATGATGAAGCATGCTCCCAAAGGACAGATGTTCACAACAGTGTGAACTGACACCGTCAATTGGTACAGTAGTAAAATACTAAGATCACCATGTTTTCGGTGTAGCCTGCTTCCCACCTTTCTGTAGAGAAGGATCCTAGAGATGTAACCATAGAGTAAACATTTCTCACTGTCTCTGTCCACAAACAGGTTCAATTCTTTTTGACACGCAAATAATACCTTTCTGTGTTTTTCTCCAAGTAATCAGCGACACGAATGCAGCTGCTACAGACCCAGTCCACTCATCCCTACCCTACAAAAGCAAACATGTAACTTATCAGCTCATCACTCCTGCTTGTGTTAACAAAACTGTCTCGCCAACACCCTAAAAGTAATGCTTTTCAAAACCTGGCCTATTTTGTAGGTTCACAAGTAAGCACCATGACAATCTTCGCAAATGGTTTCACCCAGATTTTAAATCTGCTCAAAGACTCACACATACACTCACATCCATTAAAGATTCTTCTTCTACATTTCAGTGTCATAGAACAGACTAAAGAAAACAAAACTCATTTAGATGTTGTCTCAGATGGGTTTGAAGCGGAGTGTTAATGATCCCCTGGACTTCAGTTCTTAACTTGGTGCCTTGTGGGAAGTACACTTCACGAGAAGGTGACATTATTTGAAGTGCAGCCCAAAGCATGAAAAACATTAGAGCCACTGAACTTATATAAAATGTAGCACGGTTACACTGCAGATTAAAATATTCCCAACAGGAGTGCTAGAGTATCACTTCATGAAAAACAATGGGTTCTTGTTCCCCATTACCACAATCCCTTTAACAGTAAATGGAACCTGTGTAGATGTGAAGTGTGGTGTGTTTTGTTCAAGGCTTATCAAACAAACAGACATCACAGAGGACACAATTCCAAAACTACAAAAGCCAAACCACAGGCTTGGCTGTCGACAAATAGTGTGTTGGTAGGTCTTGGGACTTGGGGAGCACCCTGGAAGGGTTCCCCAAACAAACACAACCCCCACAGGCCTTTGAGCAAAGCCTTTTCTGGTTGTGGGTCAAATGAGCTAAAGGACAGTGCAGTCCTAGCTGGCTGACGGGAGCTCCCTAGTGAAACTGGCCGGGGTCACAGTGTGCCCTTTTTATTCATGCAGGGCCCGCTGGTGTGCAAGTGAGCCATAGTAGAACAGTCACCCAACACAGGTTACAACCAATCAAAATGAGCAAATACTTTCTAAGTAAAACTCCTTCCAAAATGATGCATCTCTAAGGGAGCCTTTTGAGGAGGGCCTGTTTAGTATCATACTCAGCCAGTGAATGAGAGAAGCTGGATTGGGTTGGGATATAATCTGTGCCAATCATGTTCAAAGAAAGAAAGGTGCAGCTGGGATAATGTGCACGATATAAAGTCAAGCCCAATGGTATATCTGTACTTCTAAATGGAATTGGACTGGACACCACAGTAATAACAACACTTTTTATGTGTCATCTGATGGTGATGCCATTTGATCTTTGCTACTGAATATCATGCTATATAATTAATATACATGGTCACAGTCTATCAAAAATATTGAAACGTCCACATGGAAAACTGTTATAACTTCTTTAATTCTATTATTTTAAGAGCTTTGATGACATTAAGAAATTATAAATAAAATCACTATAGTGATATGATGCGCAGGAGCACTTACAGGCAGCAGAAACAATTAGAAGTTCTCCAACAACATATATCACTGCTGCAGAGGATATAGTGTAAATCACTTTAAATGAGAAAATAAATCTTGCTAATTTCATATGCAGAAGTTAAGCTCTCAGGCTTGGGATGACTCAACTTCCATCCATTTACTATACCTGGTTGTTTGATGCAGGGTCACAAAGTTTATCCTGGAAGCTACAGGTGCAAGGCAAGGAAGCAACCCAGGATGTGACACGACCCTTCACAGCACACGTGGACTATTCACATCTACAGGCAATTCAGCAACTCCAATTCACCCGAGCATGCTTTTGGATTGTGTGGGGGGGGAGCCAGAGAAAACCCCACACATACTCCATAGCGTCAGGCAGAGATTCAAAAGCTGGTCGCTGAGATGTGAGGCAATTGGGCTAATCGCTGAACCACCGTGCCGCCCCACGATGCAGTATGACAGGCTTAATATCCTGAGCCAAAGGAATCTCCCAACATCTCCACAGCTCACCTCACCACACAGCGTAATGGCTACACGGGTTGAGGTGGGGCAGCATGATCACTCAGTGGTGAAGTTCCATACATTCTGTAGGCATGGGTTTCAAAACATGTGCCAATTTGACTAATCAGCTACAAGCTAACAACCAATCAAATGCTCTGCAGCACCATCACAATGTTTCGAAAACATGCAGAGATTGTGATTGTGAGATAATGAAGCAATATTAGAATCTTACAAAGGCTCCGTTTCAGCAATATGACTGAGCAACGCATAGCAGACACCTGTGCATAACCAGAACAATCCAGTAAGAATAACATGGCATTGCAACACTACAAATTCATGATATTAACAAACCATGTTTACATCAGCCCCTCTTACTCCCAGCTGGTTCGTTGGTATTAGTATAGTTCATCGTTCATTTGAGGCCCAGATTCCATTAAACAAAAACAAGAAGCACGGTGAAAAGTACTCATAGAAGTCTGCCAAGTGGGTAAATGAAGATTAAAGATGTTTTGTTGGTCATGTGCAAAGTGCTTGTTGGAATGGTTACTCATCTTGTACTCATTCAGTACGAAAAGCAGAATAAATACATACATACATACCCAAATGATGCTTATGAGTCAGATGTACAATATCAAGGACAAGCAGTTTGTCACAAATAAAATGGAAAGAGGATCCAGACACAGCTGGAGGTGGGGTTACGGGGGGGGGTTATTCCGAACAGAAACTAACGAACCAAAACGAAAGAACCCCAAGGGGTCAAAAAGAAAGGAGACCAGAACTAGCAGGGAATGGGATCAGGAATGGGATCAGGAACACGGCAACAGGCAGGCAAAACACACACAGCTAAGTCAAGCTACGGTTATAGCTCAGTTACACCATTTAATCGGTCTACTGTCCTTGTCCCAGTATACATGCATGAGAGGGGAATCAATTTATCGACCGAAGTATGTCTGACTCCGCTACTTTAGGTGGCGATATAGCGCCTTTCAGCTGGTTAGTATTGGGCTTTTACATGCTGACCTATTACGTTACAGACGTAAAAAAAATAATTAAATAAATATTATTGGAATAATAATAATATTATTTGTTGTAATAATATTGTATTGGAATATGTATTGGAAATTTTTCAAATGTTGCACTGTGATTTTGTTGTAATAAATATTGGGGTATTCATGAAACAAAAAAAGGAGTTCAACATAAATTTCTCACAAACCCGTCTAGGAGCGATTTAAACAGCAAGGATGAAAATCATTAGGATTGTCTTGGAGAACGCATACAGCGCTCGTGCAGGAGCAGAGGAGTTAAACTTTAGACTGATTTTTAAACATACACTAGATAATCTTGAAATGGAATAATTATTAAAATTGCAAAACTTGCTAGGTTTGTTTTCCTAAAACAAAGTAAAAATGTTTTAGCGAGACTTAAACTCCCTGTGCTATAATATCTGTACCAAATTGAAGGCAAGAAAAAGCCTGATCTTAATCTAGCTGACTAGCTATGTAAGAATTAGATGTGCATAGCATGCGATGTTGGTATTAATATCATACGTCGTCCAGTCCTACTACAGCCACTTTTTCAAATTCAGTACAAAATACCCCATCTGGCTTTGTGATGTCGTTCAGTGCCGGAAAACCAATACCTTGAAGTACCGTACGTTTGGTACCTTCTTGAAATACCAAAAATATGGTACCTGGTGCAGTGGAAAAGCGCCCTTTAGTTGAGCAGTGAATTGGACAGCTTTACAGCACTCCCAATCACATTATCTGGGTGTCTTTGCTGGACTTTGTTTAATTCTATTTAGCACGATTTCAGTCGACTAACATGTTTACATGTACTTTAAAAGTCCAGTTTTAGTCCATACTAACGCAATAATTCATGCATGTAAATATACTTACTAACACAGCACACAGGAAGACAATCACCAGACTGGGGAACAGAAGACAAGTGGCTACTTTATACACAGATTAACGAGGACTTAACAAGTAACAGGTGTGGCTCGTTTGAGGCATGCTGGGTAGGAGGTCGGAGGGCCAGACAGGCACGTGACCAGCAGGACACAACACAGTTTGTGCATTATTAACCAAAGATGGCCCCCATAAATAGGCTGAATGTGCCAAAAGTACACCATGGGGTGTTGTCAAGTCTCGGCACTTAGAAAAACTTTCTAAAACTAGTTGCAAAAAAAAAAACTCCAAAGAAAGGAGAAGACCGACAGTTGCATTTCGTTCAGGATGGTCTTCTAAGAAAGGCAAGCAGCAGGATGTGATGGTCTGCATCATCCTAAATCACATGGAGACAAGACAGTCTGCAAGCTAGCAGACCAATGGACAGGACTTGGTAACATTTGGAAAAAAACCTGAATGGGTATTATATATGGACTGCTTACAGCCTAAATATAAGTGTATATAAGGATGGGTTTTATTAGAAGGGATTATGGACTATCACAACTCATACTGAAAACATCCTGCTATGATTTCCTGCCTGAAATGTGAACTTCTAAGTCAGAAAGTGAAGCATTTTTTCAAATTTACCAGAAACCACTCCCCCATTATACTTTACTGAAATTGTGTCCTATACTGCCTGGGGGGGGGGGCACCAGGACCCCCTTCCCACAAGCACTACTTAAGTTTTGAAAAAGGATAGTTCACTTAAGGAACGGATTACTAAACATATTCACATTCAAATCATTCCCAAATTGCTTGCAACAAGGGGAAACATTTATTCTGCTGTGTTCACAATATTGGACACAATATTGGCACAATATTCCATTCAGCTGTTGACTGACTTTCTAAATGACCCAAATGATTAGTTGCAATGGTATCCATGAGCATAAGCACTTGTGGCTTATTTGTTTCTGTTGACATCCTTCAAAAGCATTTAAACGAAACCAGCTTTGGAATCAATATCGATTTCATCTTTCGAGAATGTATTTAGATGCTTTACTCAGCTCACCACACATGTGCCACAAATACCCTGTGGATTTGTGCTAATATTGCAGAGTAACTCTTAATTTGCAGAGGTTCTGATTATACAGTAAACCAGCCGCCGCATCAGTATCTTTCTACATAATGAAATGATGTATCGAAAATGTAGCGATGAAGACATTGAGGAAGTCACATTCATCACAAAGCCACCTGAAGCCAGAGGAGTTTAAAATCACAAACCCAAGATCAAATTTAAAGCCGGCGTGCATCTTATATGGGCAGATCTAAGGTATCTGCCTGTGTTGGCACTGGATTTTTGTAGGTACAGCGGAGAGAAAGCATCAGACTCTCTAAAACAGCAGTTGTTAATTAATTAAAGTAATAAATCGCTTTGTGCACATAAGCAGTAGATTACCAACATCTACCGCGTCGATATACGTTTTCAGTAACCATGTTGAGAGATGCTTCTTTGCACATGTAATTACAATGACCTCTAATCCAGCCCTGAGAACTGATGATGTGGGCTCTTTACCACACCTCCTGTAGATACCCACAAACTGAAGCTTTATGGGCAGCACAGTTAGGGGGTCTGATTCCCACCCCTGGCTCAGCATGTTTGGAGTTTGCTTGTTTTCCATATGGGTATAAGTGCTTACTCTGGGACTCCACAATATTCCTGTAGCTTAAAACATGCTGCTAGGTGAATTCTTGTCTGACTTGTATTCTTTCTTACGTTTGCACTCATTTATTTAGCAGACACTTTTATCCAAATTGACATACAGTTGAGTAAACAGGGTCAGACAGTCCCTGGAGCTGTTGGGGTTAAAGTGTCTTGCTCAAGGCTCTGATGGTGAAATCACTCTGCCAAGCATGGGACTGAAACCAACAACCCTCCAATCACAGGAACAGAGCCATACACTACTCTAGTGTGGCTAGTGTAGCATTGGCTCTAGGATCACTCTGACCCTGCATTGGATAAGGGGGTTATGAAACACAGATGGGTGGGTGGATGGATGGATGGATAACATCTTTACTTTAAACATACTGAATTTTATGTTGAATTGCCTGAAGTAAATTTTTTGACAGGTATTAAATGCTAATTTAATATAAAGTTGTCCTATTTTTTTATTATTATTTCTTTTTTACAAAATTACATTACACAGTCCGTCAGTCTTTTTCAAATGTATTTGCACTTTGTTGAGCTCTGTGGATGTAACCTTCCCAGAATGAAATCCACCCATATCTTATTGCACATATTTTCCATAGTTTCATCTGCTCAGACCATTTCCAAGCCCACACTGCAGCACGTGCTGCAGAGGAATTGCTGGGTGGCAACACACTATTCCCACCAGGCACAAAGCCAGGAGATTTGCCACAGTTCTAACAATATGATTGGTTTCTGGTGAGTGTCTCTCCACAACGTGGAAAAATTGCCTGGCAGAAAAATATAAGCAGGTGTTGGCACGATGAGGCCACATAAAGCTTTAATATTAACCAATATTTACGTTAGTGATAATGTTGAAATAGTTTATATATATATATATCCTTTAATTCAGGGTAGGGCAAACTGTGAATCAGCTTTACCTGACCCTTTAAGCAAAAATTAATCATACAGTATTCATTTATTGTTTTAATTTATTGCACTTGGTAATATTCTGTTTACTATTACATAGTCATCCACCCCACTAGATGGCGCAAAATGCATTATATCGATGTTTGTTTGTTGATTTGATATGTATTGAGATTTTTCGCTGAAGAGCATTTCAGGGGCCTGAATCACAAAAGCAAGATTTTTTTGGTTAACTAACTTGTCCGACTTAAGGTATCCCAGATTACATGGACTTTATCTTAGCTCACTTAGTCCACGCTACCTCAAATCCGACTCGTTATCTCGCTAACCCCAAAAAATTTAATTAGTGCAGTAGAGTTGCAAGACCCTCCCATTTGGTTTGCCAATGACACTGGAGAGAGAATAGTTCATAGGACCAGGACTGTTGGCTCTCTTATACCAAAATCAGATATTTTGCTGGAAACACATCCAACTCATCTGAGATGACATCATCCGTGTCATTTAAGGCACTTTTGCCAGGAAATTCACACAGAGGTCTGTATCACGAAGCAGGATTTCTTGCTTAATTGGCCAGATGGCTTGTCAGATTTAAGGTACCGCAGTTTAAATGGACTTTATCTTTGTTCACTTACATTTAGCCCAGACTACCGTAATAAATTAACCAGCTAAGCAAGAAATCTGGCTTCAGCATATAGGCCCTAGGCTTTACAAAAACACATGAAGTAACACTATAAGGGGTGTTTTTCAGTACAGATACTCGGCCATACTAGGAAGTAGATAGCACAACCTGTTATAACCCATTATTATTGTTATGATACGTCTTATGAATTTTTATGTATTTTACGTATTTGTTTTTAGTGTGCAGTTGACCACCTCTTAGGTTTTGTTATTCACATGACAGAGACATTGTCTTCTGTTTGGTTTACAGTTGTTCCTAATTGTGCTTGTAGTTTTAATGATTAGCTGTTTAAAAACAAATTCTTTTTTCCCTTGTGTATGCAGAAATTGTGCCGAACTGCAAACCCAAAACCGAGATGTGTACTGAACTATGAATTCTGTGTACCAATACACCCCTAGTAAAGACTGTATCTTTTTATATTAAAGAGCCTTTATGTAGACTTTATTTGAAGTTGTGTTGTGTTGCGCCTGGCCTGGTGTCGGGAAAATTAGTGGTAACTGTCACGGGGAGCTAAAAATCTCTACTGGAAAGAATTGCGATTGGTAATGAATTAATTTGTCCTAGTCCATCTGTAATAGACCTTACAATTAAAAAATTAATGTATGCAAAAGTTTGCCCGCCCTTTGTCTCATACATTTATGCTGCTGATAATTGCAGATAAAATGAACTATACAGACACGAATGCTTTTTATTTTGTTGTATATATATGTACACAATACCACATATATTTTTCTTAATCATTTAGTAATCTTTTATTATTTCAATTATTAGTGAATTAGTATAATAAAATACCATATTATAATATCTGTGTCCAGTTGTGAATTTGTGAAGTGTTTATAAGATATAAATAAATCTTATGACAGCCTGTAGAGTAAAAAAAAATATGCTGCTATGGAGACACAAGTAGGCTGCAAAAGAAAATCAAGCTGAGAAATGTGGAATGGGCCAGAAAAAAAAACATTTTTAATAATTATTCGGGTAAATAAAATAAGAATGACCTTATTGAGCAGTTCACTTGAATCTCAGTTCTAATTATTACAGGGCTGGTACTGTGATCTCCCATGGTGGTGGGTTTGATATACACGCCTGGCTCCATGTATGTGAAGTTTCCACAGTGTCACATGTAGCATCATAGCATTCCAGAGAGCGCTCTACTGGATAGTCAAGAAGATACAGAAGACGGATGCATGGATTATTATTACAGTTGAACATCATTGTCTCTTATTAAAGAAAATAATACATAAGTAACCAGTGCTGGGTGGATTGAGTGAAGCTTCAAGAGGAAGCGAAGGTGGTCCTGTCATGCTATAGGCCAGCTGGATATCTTAGTGACAAAGCAGTGTCCTTCTGAGAAGTTTCACAAGCAGGGTCCCCTCTGAGGAGGAGTGTAAGGATACAGTATGACAGTCGCTGCTGATGGGAAGGACGTAACCACTGAAGAACATGGCAAGCACATGTAGGTCGGCCTCTCGGCAAATCGTCCTGTAGGTCGTTTACTGATTCCAGATGCCAGGCAGCTGGCCAAACTCTTACTCCTACACCAATGAAAAGTTTTTTCAAATAAAATCCTGGATATATTTTAAAAATATAAGAATTAGCACACTGACCAAATGGTGGCTAGGGGATACTCAAGTCCTCTCTAGTTTCACACACATCTGTAAATAACTAATCAGGAATTGCAACTTGGTATGGGAAATTGGCATACTTAGTACTGAGCAATTTAACAACTGATGTGACTGGCAATATTGCAGAACCAAGGCTGATATTTAAACATTTAACCATTTGGGTAGTCTTGCGTAAATAAATTAATAAATTAACTCATCTGAGCTAACACACTTTTACTTGGGAAGGGTAACTGGCACCAGATGTGTCACGCTAGGCAGAAAGCTACAGAGGGGTGCAGCTACTTGACTTCAGAAGATGTTCGTGCTAACAAGAGAGTCTTTTTGGCAGTGCCACTGGCTATGAAAAAGTTACAGTTCCAGCGTGGTTTTCTGGGTCGACTCCTGACGTTCACACAAAAGACGGCAAGCTGATGGCAACAAAGAGCTCAGTTCGATCCACTGGGGGAATGGTGGGTAACAGAGCCAACATATATGCCAGCTAACTGAGCAAGCTATCAGGGAAGAAGATTATTTTAGGAATGGAGATGGGAATAAGAATGACGGTCTTTCAGATGCTCAAGGCGCGATGGGAGGCAGGGTTGCTAACTTCCAACAGCTGGAACTTTACTCTTCTCTTCACTCCTTGTAGTAGCTCTGTTTTGGAGTAATATTTCGTTACTATATACCCTGTTACATTTTACACTGTTAAATTATTATTGCCCAGCAGGCCCACTAGGCAACGACGAAGAACTCGAAGATCTGAATGTTGTGTTGTTAGCCATCTCTGACGAAGGCTCACCTCTTTCATCCTTGGTGGCCCGAAAACTCAGATTGATAAATCAGAGGATGTCGACTTCCTTACTGTCGCTCTGCAAACCACCGCCTCATAAGACCAGATATTAATTGGGGTCATCCTGACATTGAACTGTATCACAGAAAACATAATTACGACATGTCTCTGATCACTACTTCATTCAGTTCACCTCATCACTCCCTACACGCTTCTCTATCTTTCCTCTTTGAGTTTCCTTCTACCATAACCTTTGCCCTCTCTCCTCTGCTTGCTTCTCTGTCTCCATCTTCTCTTGCCCTTCCCTCTCCTGAGAGGTTCTGTTTACTTGATAAAAAATGAAGCCTCATATACATGCCTCTCTGTCCTGCACTCATACCTCAACACCCTCTGCCCCCTCTCTTCCAGACCAGCATGCCAGCTACTCTCTTACATCTTACATTAGTTCCGTAGAATATGGACAAAGTTCAGGATAGCTAGGAGGATATGGCATTAAAGTAGACGCCCTAGGAATTGGGCTGATTATCAGTTACTTTTGTTATTTACCATCTCTGATGCAGAAACTAGTTACTGTCATGATTAGATATAGCAAAGTTATCCTACACATTCAACACCTTCATGGTTGCACAGTGGTTAGCAGTGTTGCCTCATACCTCTGGGACCAGGGTTTGAGTTTCATGGCTCCATGTGTGTGGTGGCCTGTTCATGCGGGGAAGCAGCACAGGAGCTGGGGAATTCGGGTGAACAAGGGATTTAATTAGAAAACAGCAAAGAACGCGATACACCATAAAAGACGGACGTCATACGACATTAATGACCGGACTGGGAAACAAATATAAACTGAGACTTAAATACACAGGACTAATGAGAGCAACTCGAAAGAGCTGATGACATCGGGATTCCACATGAGGTTAACGAGGGGGTGTGGCACACAGGAGGAGTGGCCAAGCGGGGCATGACAGTGGAGTTTGCATGTTCCCCCCATGTTGTTGTGGAGTTTCCACTGGGTGCTCTGGTTTCCCCCCACAGTCCAAAAACATGCTGAGGTTAATTGGAGTTATCAGGCTCCTTGTGAGTGTGCCCAGCAGTAGGGTGGCACCCCATTCTGTGGGCCATTACCACGGCCCTTAACCCCCAGCTCCCTGGGCACTGCAAGTTGATGGACCCTTCACTGTGACCCCCCCATGCTTGCTCTCACAGGCATATATGTATGCATCTCATGGAGACCAAGGTGGAGTAATGCAGAATGAGAATTTCCCCACAGGAAAGTATCTCTATCATATTCTGCTATCCTCAGCCTCTGGTCCAGGCAATTATTATTACACAATTAAACTACTGCAGCTCTTTCCTGACAAGGCTGTCAGCTTGCGCTGTTAAACCACCGTTTATGATATTCAATCCACCAAAATGATCTCATGTTACACCCCTTGTCAGTTTAATTGGACCCCAATAGGTGAAGCAGTTGGTGTTGACTTTCAGAGCTATTACTGGAGCAGTACCCACCTCCACTGAGTCCCTCATCAACACCTACATCCCACTTCACCCTCTTCAGTCAACAAGCCAACATCACCAGTCATCCCTCCAACATGTGAAAACAAGCTCTACGCGTTAGGGTGGCTCCTCAATGGTGGAACAAGCTGTCCATTCACGTCCGGTCATCATAGTCCCTCTCAACTTTCAAAAAATGCCCCTTTCTTCCAAAACACTTCAGTTAACTCGTCCATCCACAGCGCTGCTCTGTCTTTACCCATTGAGTTTGGTCCTCTGGATGATTTAAATTATCTTGTATTTTGCAGTTCGCTTATAGCCCTTCAGGTGTGTTTGATTGTGGTTGCTGTTGTCTCACATATTAATTAGGGGTCCAAGGACATAGTGCTGCCATCCTATTGTATTGCTGGCATTTTTCTTTTTCTTACTACTTCTTCTTCTGGACTAAAATGATATGGGGAGCAGAGATGGTAAGGTGTAGAAACACCAAATTTGCTGGCGCGATGCAGAATTCCCCCCAAGCAAAACCATACCCATCAGCCTGATGGTGGTGCTATACCCAATGTATCTCCAATACTATGAGTCATAGAAATGAAACATTACCCAGCTAATTTTAGCAAATAGCACTATGATCTCCACCTACTTAGATGTTTTTGTTAATTTGCATAATGTGAAAAACTGCTTCACGCAAAATTTGAACTGCAGCATCTTGAGTCCACGCAGACAAAAAGTTGTCCAGAGGATTTGGATCAGGCAAATTTCTCAGATGCTTGAAACTAGTGAATTTCTTAGGCATGGCCTTTTTACACTTAATGACCAGTCTCTCATCAACAGAACATCTGATTCTCACCAAACTTGCTATGTGTAGTTGGTTCGACATTCTGAAGCCACTCCCTGAAATTTTGTAAAAATCACCTAATAGGAGTGCTATAGCAAAACATATTTTACAACTCAGAAACCACTGGACACAGAAAGATGATATTTTGTATACTTGTTGATGGCCAGATGTCCTAACCATTTAATAAAAGTTAGTCTATTAATCAAACATGGCTGACAACAGGCAATCAAATTTCAGTAGGCTGCGTTTACCCTTGTATATGACCAAGAATCATGAAATTTGGCGTCATGGTGCAACATTCCCTCCACTGTTCAGGACTGTAAAGAGACACTGGTCACCCTAATGGTGGCGCTGTAGTGCCATCTTTTACATTTTGGCCCATATTTTTTGAACTGTGGCTCATAGAAAGTAAATTCTCTCTTCTCCACAATCCTTGACTTCAGACAGGCATATTTGCTAATAAATTTGCTAATATAATCATCAATCTATCTTTAGCTAGTTAGCAAAATGTCCAAAGCTCATCCTAGACTGTTCATCCAATTCACACAAAATTTGAACTGGAACATCTTGAGACCATTTAGACAAAAGATTATCTATAGGATTTCGAACAGAGTAATTCTACCAATGCCTATTTCTCATCAACAGAACATCCAATTCTTACCAAACTTGCTATATCCAGTTGGTATGACATTCCAAGGCAATGCTCCAAATTTCATAAAAATTGTCTAATGGAGGCGCTATAACTCAAAATAGCTTATAACTCGGAAACCATTGCAAATAAAATGTGGGCAGATGTCCCAACTATACTCACATAATGAAGGTTTATGTACTCATTAAACGTGGCTGACAGCGGCCAATCAAATGTCAGCAGGCTATAATTGCCCTTGTATATGACTGAGAATGGTGAAATTTGGTGTTATTGTGCAATATTCATTCTGCTATTCAGGCCAGGAAAAAGAGACAGGTTGGGCTTATGGTGGTGCTACAGTGTCCATAGGCCCTTATACAGTAAGGTAGATATTATAAAGCCATACATACACAAAGTGCTTCCATACTCAATACACATTCATCTGCAGACATTCTTATGGAACATTTGATGTTAAATGTGGCCAAAGCTTCTATTCAGGCCGTAGCGCTTGGACCCCGTAAATGGCCACCTGCAGCTATATTTATTTATTTATTTTCTTGCCAAAAGTGTGGCACTTTTCTCCTGCTACAGTTTTTTACCTAGAAGCTCTGTTCCACCTCTCAAATGTTCCACCCATTAAGGAGAAGTGTGTTTGTATTTTTCTTTTTGATATTCCACCCGCATCCTTCTTTTTCTTCCCTCTTTCCGTCAATTTTTTCCCCTAGATTTGTATCAGGAAATTTTTCAAGCTGCTCCAGTTCAGTCAATCTTCAACATAAAACTTCAAAGCTTGCTGAAGACATCCAGTCTGCAGCTCAAAAGTATTCAACCGACTTTCATCCATTTAACCCTACTTCATCCCTTTTTTCATCCCTCAGTTTTCCTCCTGTTGACTTCCATTTTTCTTCTAGTTTTTCAGCTAGAAACTAGAGACTGAGGAGGTTCCACCTCTTAAATGTTCCACCCATGAAGAAGTGTCCTTGTATTTTTCTTTTTGACATTCTACCCGCATTCCTCTTTTTCTTCCCACTTGTTGTCAAATTTTTCCCATTTAAAAAAAAATCAGAAAATAGAGGGATGAAGGGGAGTTAACCGGATGAAAGTTGAATTCTTTTAAGCTTTTACCTGCACAGCAATCACACATTTTCTTCAGGAAATGCCCTTCCTAGCTTGAATTGCTCATCTCTTAGGCTCTTGCAGTGATTTGTAATGTATTATATAGTTTCTAGTTGCTCCACTACTAAAATGCTCTTCATTCATTGGAAACTCAGGCCAGCTGCAGTTATATCTATTTGGCTCCTTGACAGCTTTGTGTCTGTGGGGTATTATCAACAACGCTAATGCATCGCTCTGAAAAGCAGCGCCTGCTAAACAAATGAATGTAAATGTGTACAAAGGACAGGCATAAACCATGCTGATGCACATTCCACCAGAGCATGGAAAAGATCAGTAAGTATCATTAAAACAGTTTGTCACTTTGGGGTCTTTGGGGGATCCATTCTTAAAATTATGTTTAATAGGTATTATTATGTATTATATAAGTGTATTGTATCACTGATGATTTTAGTTACACTAAGAGTCAATTCTGTCTCACAAAGGGAAAAATGTAACAAGACATTTTAATTACAACTTTAATTACAACTTAAGAGTTACATGCAACATGTATAACTTTTCCATGTGCATGTGCTACATTTTCCAGCGCATTAGTTTTTAAAATGATTTAATTAGATGTTTTTACTGCAGAGTCACTTGCTCCTATCATTACTGCAGTTCTTACAGTCTAATCAGCTGCATGTTCTCCTTTTCCTCTTGCTGTGTGGTACTTTGCCAAAATACTCATTTCTGCTTCCTGCTTGCGAGGGGAAGTGGAAACAACCTAAAAGGAACAAAACAAGGTATTCAAAGTGTTAACTCTGGCAGGCAGGAGTGAGTGTTCAGAGAACTGAACGTCTATCTATATCTAGTCAAATACTATTTGCTTGGCACCCTTTGAAAAGAAAACCACATTTTAGCAGTTGCAAAAATGCAGTACAGACGTGCCGGCCAGCGATCAAAAGGCTTTCGATAGGTCCCATGCTGCTTTAGCACAGACGCCGTAAAATCACTGGCTGTGCAGCCAATACTGCACAGAGAACGAGCAGAGTGTGGCCCTGGCAACGGCAGGAAGACCGCGGCAAAGTCAGGAGAGCACATGGGCTGCAGGTGGCCTGGTAGCTAAGGCATATTTTCAGTCCCTGCACTTTTGCTGAAAAATAAAATTCGATTATGTTTCCTTGCTATATTTTTTTGAACTAGAATATAAATCTTTGCAGAATTGCCTGAACTTGTCTTATTCACTGGCCCTGAATCTTGAATCGTTCTACAAATGCATAAATTGGTGAAAATTATCTGAGCAAACAGGCTTTCAAAGCCATAGCGTGCGGGATCCTTGCTTGTCATCATTCACCGGCTGCTATTCTGCATATTCTACCCTAAAGCCCTAGAGTTCTGCAGCCCCCAGAGTTGGTTGTGAAGAGAAGGATGTTGCATAAGCTGCTCAACATAATGCACAACACTGCACACCCCCTACACAACCTACTGGCCAGACAATTGAGTGTTTTCAGTCAGTCTTCACTGCAATAAGGATCATTACAGGAGGCCATTCCTGCCCATAGCAGTAACCATCTATATCCTCTCTCTGCTGGAAGAGGTGTCACCTCCACTGAGGCAATACACAATACACAATGCACAATACACAATGCACGTTTACATTTAATTAGCACACTAAAGGTATACCTCAGTTGTAAAGTGTCTTACACCTAGTAAAGTAGCTTGTATATCTGTGCATATACAATACTGTGCGAAAGTCTTTGGAAAGCAAAGAAAATGAAATGTAAATGACCTTCATGTCGGTGTAAAATTATGCTATTATCCCTGTCAAAGTCTGTTAGCTTAGCCATTTCGAAACACCTGCTAAAATCACCCCCATATTTGTAGCAACTATGCAATACACCCATGTATTTTTTAACTCCCACACCTCAAATAGCTAATCGATATCTCATTAACTGTTTAACTAATTAAATGAAATAATTAAGTGAGCTGGTGGTGAAATTTAATAAATACATGGAATTGCTGAGGTGCCCCTGAGGAGAGGTTTGGGAAATGAAGCGGTGTTCATCTAGTCATCCAACTAGATATCAGTGACCTTTTGGAGAACAGAAAAAAAAAACTAATTTTTATAATGTTACTCTTAATTTTCATATGCTCTGATGTTAAATTGTGTTTTTTGTTCCGAGCAAAAGTGCACTTGCTACCCAGATGAATAGCTTTAAACATTTCTTTTGACTGCCTAAGACTTTTGCACAGTCCAGTATATTTTGTAATTTGTAATTCTGTGTTATGTATTTTTGCCTACCTAGTGTCTGAGTGTTTCTGACATTTATGTAAATTGCTTTTGCAATACAAAAATTTCCCCTTAGGGATAAATAAAGTAATTTGAATCTGAAAACCCTAATCGCACGTAATACATTAACCCTAACTGCATATACTACCCCTAACCCTAACTGCACGTACTACCCTAACCCTAACTGCATGTATTCCCTTAACCCTAACTGCATGTACTACCCTAAACCTAACTGCATATACTACCCCTAACCCTAACTGCACGTACTCCCTTAACCCCAACTGCATGTACTACGCAAACCCTAACTGCACGTACTACCCTATCCCTAATTGCACTGAATCTTCTTGCAAGCCAACATGTGTGTTTGATAGTACTCGGACAAAGCGGCAGGCCACCCAAAGTGAGTAATGCCGACTTGTGTGATTTTTTTTTGTATGACGCAAGCTTTACAGGAGGCACAGATTCTCGCTGCAAGACTAGGATGTGGATAAGAAGATCTTATCGCAGCATATTCCAGGAGGGGGTGTAAAAGGGGCCTCGCGACACATCTGTAGTTCTCGGAAGAGCACAGCTTTCCCAACCATTTACGGCATTTCAGTTCCAGTCTGTCCTGCCCGGAACCTTCTTGGAAGTCAGAACCCATTTCCAACGTATGATATGGGGCCAAAGCTGCAGGGGAGAGGAAAACAGCGGAAGATGAAGCAAGCAACGGCATTGGGTGGAGGATTCTAGGCACCGGTATGCGACTGCTGTGTACCACCCGTGACCCAAAGTGCAAGACACGTGTGCAGAGTCTCCCAGGAGGTGTGGCTCCTCACTTGATATGACGGCAGGGATGAAGGACACACCTGGCTTTGCAGATGTTGCCAAGGCTGGAGGCAGGTGTCTGTTGCATTAACCATAAAAACAATGCAAAATGTCTAACACTTGTGCACGGTTTAGCTCTGCAGGGACATACCCAGAAATTACAGGCCCCTGACACAATTTCCAATTACCTTGGGCCCCATGTCCATATTTACATCTCATTTTACATATTCAAGAGCTCCTGTCAAATGCTGGCCCCCCCAATCCTGCCAAGGTATCTGTGCCCCTCCAATGCCCCTGCAGGTCGGGCGCATAAGGTCTGTCCCTGTGCCCTTGCTGCAATGCACTTACATGTCCCAACTGCCCCTTGCCAACCCAAGCGTCCTCTGCACCTACATCCAGCCTCCGCACATGCCTTTAATACACAGTGTCAGTGCCTAACCACTATGTCTCTGTTTGAGGCTAGCCTGCCACACTACATATGCGAATAAGAGGACCATTTGTCACTGACAAACTTGTCAGTGTCTATTTACTCTCTGCTTATTGTCATTATATAAGCAGACAGTCCACCTTACCTGGCATCAGACCCCATGTATAAAAGTGCTCTGAGGAAGGTGGCCAAGATAGAGCACATTGGGCTAACGCATCCATCACAATACTGTACTATACTGCTACCGTCATTCACCTCACAAAATCTGTTCTAAATGTTTTAATGTTTCTTCACAGCTTTGTTCTGAATAAGGGGTTGGAAAAGGTTGTGTCCCTCATGTGCTTCAAGAAGACAGAACCCTCTAGGCTGAAGAGGACCAGCCTCCTGCTGGCATGTGCATAAGAAAATACAGAGTCACCGGGATAGCGCCCTCTAGGCTGAGGAGGACCAGCCTCCAGCTGGCATGTGCATAACAAAATATAGAGTCACCGGGATAGCGCCCTCTAGGCTGAGGAGGACCAGCCTCCTGCTGGCATGTGCATAAGAAAATACAGAGTCACCGGGATAGCGCCCTCTAGGCTGAGGAGGAC
>JAODKC010000137.1:26232969-26243784 GCA_026777985.1 Mormyrops attenuatus | reverse complement strand
CTTTCCCACCGTACATCTGCTCTAGAATTAACGAACGACGTTGCGTTAAGAAGTCTTCGGGAAACTCACCCCAGACTAGTTCAACTGATGGAAAGACAACATTAACTGAAATGCCTGGTCAAATTCTCAGTCTCCAATTCTGTTGCGACATTCAGATGGTAGAGTCAGAATTTGGCGCAAGCAGAATAAAAACAAGCCATGTCACAAAGCTCATATCATCTTAGACTGGTTTCTTGAACATGAGATCACTGCACTCAAACGGCCTCCACAGTCACCAGTCAATCCAGTAGAGCACCTATGGGATGTGGTGGAACGGGAGATGTGCATCATGAAGGTGCAGGCAACAAATCTGCAGAAACTGCGTGATGCTATCATGTCAACATGGATCAAAGTCTCTGAGGAATGTTCAAAGCACCTTGTTCGATCTCTGCCATGAAGAATTAAGGCAGTTCTGAAGGCTAAAGGGGGCCCAACCCAGTACTAGCAAGGTGTACCTAATAAAGTGGCCAGTGAGTGTAGTTTCAAGGAGATACTCTCCCTACAGTGCCTTGTATACAGTATCATGTTCTGCTATTTTTTCTCATCTCCTATACCTACATAAAAGTTACAAAGCATCCCAGTCTCTTACTTATTCCATGACCCAGTGACAAAAACAAATATAGAACAAAGTACAAAACGGCTTCACAAATTCCACAAAAAATATGCATTTTTAAAAGTAGCTCCAGAATAGCAGCTGCTCCAGTCTATCTGTCAAAAATACTGCAAAGAAGCCTGAGAAATTTACGATTGGTACTAAAGTTGTAAATTTAGGTCTTCCGCTGTCAGAGAAGTAAAACAGGAGTGCCACAGGTCTGCAATACATTCAGCAATTTGTAGTCCATTTAAGCCTTTCATTAAGTCTTAACTCAGTAACAAACTAGACATGTGAGCATTTTCAGCTGCTCGTGGCTCCATGGGCGTTCTGATGACAGCAAGTCAGTGTGCTCCCTTCTGATGCTGGAAAAAAACCACAATTCCATTACATACAAGAGGCATTAAATATACTGCTTCTCTTCGGCTTGTGCAGAGGAGTCTCTGCACCCCATGATGCCGTAAGCGAGATGAGCTGGAGACTGACAGTCCAGAGTTGTCTGGATGGATGTAGATACATTGTGACACTCCAGCTCCAACCCAGCAGGCAAACAGCATTCAGATGCAGCGGAGGCATAAATTCTGCCTTCTTGTTGTGGATGTGTTTATAGTTACACTTAGTTCACCAGTGAATTTATAAAGCACTCCAGCTGCCCCTACTGACCCTTTACAGAGGAGAACATTGAGCAACATGAGATACCACCCTTCATTCCCTTGCTTTCAATTCAAAGAGAAAAGTCATACAGCCCAATTACTTTGACATTTTAGCACTGAATCAAGAGTGCAACCCAGCTCAGACCAATGGGGATATTGCTTCAGTGTGTCCTGGGTTTAATGATGTAATGGCCCTGGGTGGCACTGGGACAGCAGAGTTCTATAAAGTCGTAGCAGTTATAGTTAAGGAAGAAAAACGTCCAAAGAACACGACCAAGGATGACCAACACTGCTCAGACTTCACTGGAATGAAGAGTGGTTACAGTGTGGTCAATGCAGGGGGACGAAGCCCACATTTGGGAGACTATGAACTTTTAAAGTTTCTGCAATTCGATTATTACAGTCACAATGTATATGTTAGATATCCAAAATACAAAATGGTTAAAGATATCTGTAATGTAGTTACAATGTATTTAATGTAGTTATAATCAATATCATCTTCAGCAGATATCAACAATTCATTTGTAGATATCACTAGTAAAAATACAATTCCAGATCATTCGAATTGTAAATTATATAGTTACATAATATGTAATTGAATTCATACTAGTACAACTGGGCATTTGCTATAATCTAAAATTGAGTTCTTACAAGTACTAATGTAGCTTTAGATAATTACATTACATATATCCAAAATGCAAAATGGTTGAAGATATCTAAAATATACATTCTGACTAGTAATAATTGAATTGCAGATACTTACACCAAAAAGAAACTCCTGGTTACTGTTGGGAAGAACCAGACACAGCAGTGATACACTGCTGGGCTAAGATTCCATGAACAAAAAGTTAAATCCTGGAAATCAGTTTCTAAAATCCAGCCCTGTAACAGCGATTTAAGAACCCAAAGAGAACAACAGCAGCAACAGGATAACCTCACAGAGGCTGTCAAGACCTCATTCCCACCCCCACATCACTAAAATTAGGTATCCCATACTCTTGTTCTATTCTTAAAGTATGCACTATGATCTACAAGCAAGGGAGGACACGCATTACTTACGTAGTTAACACAGGTAAAGGTAACAAAGGAGTCATTTGACAGGATGTCATGCTGTGCAAAGGGGGCATGGCAGAGGTACATACTCATCACACTATACACCACAACCTCCCCAAAAGCCAGGAGGGACAGGCAGAGATCCAGGGCAGCATTGGAAAACATGCAGGTCCTGTGTTATCAGTCATTGTACTATAAACCTAAGAGACAAAAATGATGTTTCGTTAACTGTAAGATAGTGTGTGGGGATGCTGGGCAGCTCCCGGTGATCATAGCACCACTGTTACAGATCCAGAGTGATGTCACCATTGGGCCCTTGAACAAAGCCCTCTACCCAACTGCTCCAGGGATGCTTGCTGATCCTGCTGGCTGACGCCGCTCGCTGATCCTGCTGGCTGACGCCGCTCGCTGACCCTGCTTGTTGACGCCGCTCGCTGATCCTGCTGGCTGACGCCGCTCACTGACCCTGCTGGCTGACGCCGCTCGCTGATCTTGCCGGCTGACCCTCAATCGTACACCACTTTGGACAAAAAACATCCACTGGTACCACTTTACAATAAGGCTCCCTTTTGCCACTTGCAAATGGTAGTAACTCATCAATAAAAAGAAAAGTGTTATAACTTGTTTAAAATTGCCTATTAATAATTTACAAAGCGTTACAACCTAATTAATCAACAGATTATACACCATTCATAAACCCTTTATAAGGGAAGCCTTATTGTAAAGTGGCACCCATCCACTAAATAAAAGAACTGGAAGTATGACAGTGAGGCATGACAAAGCCAAAAGCAAACTTTATTTGGATGAAAACACACAAAAAGGTTTAACATTTATTTTAAAAACATCCATTAATTTTCAAAAACAATCCAAAGAAACACATTGTACAATGCAATAAAAATGTAATTAAATATTTTATACTCTTTCAATAAGACATTCATGCACATACTCTGCAGTGAGCTAACCGGTACCAGGCTAAATAAAGGGACACCATTACAAATTTCACTGTGCAGTACAGCTGGATTAGAGACTTGCGACTTGTACATTCATGGGATGGTGGCTTGGCACACTGAAAAGTTACAGCATGTTCTTATCAGCTAGTTTTTACATCCCTACTGCATAAACTGCCAGAGGAATTAAGAGCTTTCAAGTACGATATATATTCTTTCAGAGATCAGCAGCGAATGGAAAGAACCTCTGAATTAGGGCAGGCATATGACCGAGGAACAAAAACTGTGCACTGGGGAATGTGTGGAATCTCCATTTCAATGGGAAACCTCACTGCAAAATGTCCTTAATGGAGATCAGAGGGGGCCTGCTAGGACATACCAATTTCAGTCAGAAGACCATCCTCGCCACTAACAGCTGACCTGAGTACTGCAGAAATATTTTTTTTTGGGGGGGGGCGGGGATTACTGGATTCCATGAACTGGGTGCCAGTCCCACACAAAATCCTTCATTCCAGTGTGGCAGCCAGAGTTTGACTGGACAAGCAGAGTCTTGCCCCAATAAACAGAGGTAATTGCCACAATTATGAGCCCAGACATTAAAAGACAACTCCATCTCCCAAAGCTACACTGCCCAGACTTGAGAAGATCCTTCTGGGCTGCAAAGTCATGCCTCATACGGGATCTTCACACCCAGGAAAACCGGACGGCTTCAAATCCACAATACAGAAATTCAGCGAGGGGAGAATGGCAAGTTCAGAAGGCCTCTCGTGTTTTCGAGCACTTTGAGAGGCTCAGATACAATTACCGTCCTGTAGGGGCTGGCAACCACATCCTGCTGACGGATGTAAAAAGCAATTATAAATGAGAGGTATTCGGGCCAAAGACGTCATCGTACACGAAAGTCGTCGCTTCTGCTCCCCAAGGCATTCAGCCAATGAGAGCACAGTTTGGTTTCATACTTCACACATAGGACTAGTTTTAATCCTCCTTTTGAAGGAGACAGACAACCATCTGGTCGCAATACATTACAGACGCTGCCTCTGCACTCGCTGGGTCTCGCTTCGGCTTCCATTCCCGTATTTCATCAATCAGAAAAAGACAAATCAGTTCAGTAGGAAATTACAAATCACTGTTATTTATAACATAACTAATATACCAACATACCCGACTGACATCAGTTCCCTGCTGGGATCACCATTAGTCAGCCTAAACCAGCACCAGGCCAAAGCAGGTCTACCAGGACACTTTAGGGCTAGACCACACCTTCTAGGCCATGATGATGTGGCTGTGGAATCGAGCCATAAGGTGGCGGCTTCACGGCACAAAGTTGAGCCTTTTTCCCTGTTGAGGTCGGTGGTGGGGGGAGCATCCCTCTATGGAATGAAGCCCCTGCGGTCAATGAGGCTGAAGAGGTGAAAATCTGTTCAGTTAAGGTACATCTACAAAAGCCCCTTACATGACAGATCCCCCATCAGCCAGAAATGCCACCTGGAGACCAGGAGGCCCTACCTGGGGGGCAGGGGTCCACACAGCACCGCGCAGAAGTTGGTGCACATGTTGTTATAGCTGTAGGGATTTGCAGAGTCTGCCAACCTCTTCCCAGACCACAGGCCCTTAGCCTGTGCATACAGACAAAAACGCCACAGCATTGTGGGGAAACAAAAACGCCACAGCATTACATCAGCTAGGAGAGTAACATCCATCGATACTCAGCTACTATACTTATGGCCTAGCAGTATAGACAGAAGTACTTTTTCAGTTTTTGAGAAGGTTCTTTGCACATATAATTTAAGTTAATAAAAACCAAAGGATGGATCTTTTAAAACAGCAATAACTCCCTTTAAATAAACTAAAGGTCGGATGCTCAAATTAGCGGTTTATCGGGAAAAGCGCCAAGGCACAGTTCTCCAGGACATCGAGAAAATCTCCACAAATTTTCACTAGAACAAGGAACGGGAAGTCATGAATATATAAGTCTCCATCCATCCATCCATCCATCCCGCTTATGGTCACGAATGCAGTTTTTATGTGTGAAGTGGTTTCACATATTTCAGACAGTTAAAATAAGCCTGCCATTTAATAAACATTCCTTAATGCTACTACCTAGCTCCTTCCTACACTATTTATAGAGCCATTTAAGAGTTAGCCAAGAGAAACAGTCATTCTTAAGCTACACTGACTGCAAACTCACCTTAAAAGGCAGTTATTCATGTGCAACTGACTAATATTTTCATTTAATATATTTGCACTTATACAAATATTTATAAATGATTTTGTATATCTATGGCACTTTCAAATTAAAATTAATTAATCTCAATGAAGCAAATACATTTAATACGGATAACCCTCAAGGCATGCAAAAATGGGTTTCATTGAAATAGATCAAACACACCTATTAGACCAAGAAAGCAACCCAAAAACAATGATAACATTTAAAATAAAAAAGAGCTGTACTCACATCCTCATTGGTGGTGAGGTTAGATGCCACCAGGTAGGTATGGAAGCCTGTGAGGCCCAGAATAGACCAAATAGAGAAGCAGCACACGACCAACTCCAGGACAGTGCAAATGTCAAAGGATTAAACACATGCCAAAACTAGCTAGACGAGGGCAAACAGCACAACAGTCATGTCTGCTTTCACATACATCACCTGTAATTTTTTTTAAAGGCAGGTATCATTCACAGTCACTAGTATCCTACAATGTAGCACTGCATTCCCAAGCACATGGCTCCACACAGGGAACATTAATGGCTCAGAATGCTGAATGTGGGCCAATCTTGGTGTCCTGTGAGAACACAGAAAATAACTCCCCGCTTACGTGGTTCCTACTACTAATCCATTCAGGCGTTCATTTGAGAACAGACAGAGCCAAACACATGCAGCATTTCTGGGTCAAAGGACGACCTCAGCCACCCAGGCCACAGCCAGGGACGGAGGTCACCTTCATGGAAACAAAGGATATCTGGCTGGGCTTTTTTTCAGGGCAAAGACGAGACCCCTGCCTCCCTGAGAACCTAAGGGAGAAAGGCAAGCCTGAGACCAGCACAGCACAAACCAGCCAAATCACACAGGGTTATGGGGGGAGCGCGTGCACAGACACACACACACACACACACACACACACACAGACTTTCCATTCAAGATACAGCTAAAGATCATCCCTAGAATTTGACACAATCCACTCCAATATGAGTGACACCATGTGCCAGATTCTGTAGCTGAGGACAGCAAGAAAAACAAGCATCAAAACGAACTATAAAACAGTCCCTCAGTCACCTGACAACTGTTATAGTTAAAAGGTACTGCTGCATGCTGAATAGATCATATTATACAAGAGGGCTGCGCGATATTTCGTTGCCATGCACAATAATCGCTTATTGTCATCACTGCTTTGGGTCTGAAAACTCACAGTAACATCAACTTCAATCTGACACTATTGGTAGATAAATTCTATTTGGCTATAGTTTATTTGAAGTCATTTCATTTTTTGTTTTATAAATATCACCGTTTTACTCAGATATTTCACATATCGTAATGTGATATTGCCATTTGATAGTGTGCAGATCCATTATATCATTTAATACATTTACTAAGTATATATTACATTGCCATTCTGCATTTATCCACCCTGCTCTCCAAACCACAGACTGAAATAGCCAAATAGAGCTTACATTTCACATTTCATGCAGCTCATGTACCCTTAAACAACCTGAAAACTACACCACAGCGTCAACTACCAGCTATGCCGCTCGCTGCCATTCAGCCAAATCTCTTGCCCACAGAGACCCCCCAGCTGCTCCTGCAAGCATCTGCCCCCAGTGGGGCTGCGCCTTTAGGGTTTGGGTGCAGCGTCACAGCCCAGTTGGCTGTGAGGGCGTGGGGTACACAGGGACAGGAACATGACAGGAAGCAGCAACCCAAAGCATCTTCCGGACGAGCACATCGAAGCATAAGCCAGTTTAGCAGATATGCCAGAAACACGAAAACAGCAATACAGCATCAGCTATCAAACAGCTTAAATGTCCTTAAATGGGGGGGGGGTCATACGTACGCAGTGTAAGGTGCGTGATTACACAGCCGAGGATGAAGGCAGTCAAGAAGGACAGAGACACGATGAAGGTGTAGAAGAAGCGGTAGTTCCTCTTGCCCACGCAGTTGCCAACCCAGGGACAGTGATGATCAAACCTTTCTGTCGGAAGGCAGGGGAGAGGGAACAAAATCACCAAGACCCCTCCCCTCTATGGACTCGTTCACTTTACCATAAGCAAACTGTTTGAAATGAAATGGAGAAGGACTGTACATGCAGGGACTGAATGGGCCACTTTCATACCACTTTCTCTGCTGACAGACTTCAGCCTTATAGATTTTTGCCCCCAAAAATCTGCCTCGACCCAAACTACGGTACACTGCAAGCGATACAAATCAGCTGTTACAGAGCACTTAAAATTTTGTTAGCAGTGTTTATGACCACATACAGTGCACTGTTTCAGCAAACACCAAGGTGTAATTCCATTTCCTGTCAATTAAAATAATGATCAACAGCTGCTAACAATTTCCATGGAGGAAGAATTTCCTGCATCACGCGAGTGCAAATAGGAATTTCAGTAGCGCGGGAATGCTTATACTGGGCTTGTGTGGGAGGGAATTCTTGCATTTATTTTTAAACATTTCTAAATTCCTTTAAATTTTAATTAAGAAAAAGGCAGTATGAGTCTCCCTTAGACTTTCCAGAATTGGGGACTGCAATTATTTCAATTTTATTCATTTTTTATACAAAGGAAAAGCAGAAGCCAGAATCACAGAACGCAAAGCTGTAATTGCAGCATTTCATGTGAGGAACTACATTTTGGAGATTCACATGGTCCTGGACAATGCTACCGCAAGCCAACAATCTATCTATGTTTTTGTAGCACAAATGGTTTCGATGCAAATATCAGTGACTTATCTAAAAGCAACTGACAAGACTGTGGAGACAATGGCAAGCGTCATGTGGCAAATGCAGAATTAAATATAGCTGCAAAAATATGAAATTTTAATATTCTGCAGGTTCAGAGGGAAGAAAAAAAATCTTGCATCATTCTTTTGAATTTGGAAATTCGGCAATACCCAGTAAGGAACCCCCTGCAACTCCTGCAGGCTCATAAGAAGCATGTTCGTTCCTTGGAAACACAAAACAGTTCACAGGCCACCTCCATTACCCAAAAAGCTCAGCAGCATCTTCACTTCCTGAGATGGTGGGAACAGGCCAACCTCCCTCCTCCAACCAGACTCCTCAACATGCTGCCTGCCCTCCCACCCCCACCCTCACACACACCTGAACCGTGAACTGTGACTTTACTTACACCTCTGCACTTTACACATCATTGTTTTGCATATGCTGCTACATGCACAAGAACTGTGCAGAACCGCACTTTTCTAAAAATACTGTCCTTGTAACTTATTAAACTGCTGCTAATCATTTGCACACATATGCACACAAAATTACATTCCAGTATTGAAATATAATGTTTCTCTGCTGCTGAAATACTTGCACATATTCTGAATACCTCCTTAAATAATTGCACAATTTCCATGTTAGCTTAGAGTTTATGTTTATAGTTTGTTAATGTGTTTATTCTCTGCGCCTATTTGTACCGTAAGAACTGGAGCCGCGTCGTCTCGTCTCACTGTATACATGACAATAAAGTTCACTTTGACCTTTGATTTCCAGGATCCTTTTTTAACATGACAACTGGCTCTTCTAACAGACCAATGACATTTCAGTTGTTAAATGGAGATTGTCTCCTATGACGATAAATATTCATCAATAAATTTTAGCCAGAACCTGAATTCCCCCACCAATTCAAGTTCTGATATTGTCAGAGAAGTTTAGATGAAAGCAGGGTATGAAAATTAAGCCAGCGATATATATACAGCCACGTGGGCAAACAAGATCTATATCTCAACCTATTTTTGTATTAAGGGGATTTTAAACCGGCCTGAGACCAAAAACAAACTCCCCATTCATTCATATGATTGTATCTAGTTTGTTTGGGTTTTCTGATGTGCAGCAGTGAATGCAGCCGGATCTGCGATGGTTAATGACAACCTCAGATTGTCAGCTAAAAGTTCAGTTGTTGCCCTCTTCAGCAAGGGACTTCAGCAAATTCCATGGGTAAAAAAAAAAGTTACACCAACATAAAACAGGGCATTCTTGTCTTTCTTGATTACAAATTTGTCTTTCATAAACTGGAAATTTAAAGCTTCAGTCAGTTGCCTCTCCCACACACACACACACACACACACTTGTCCTTTGTTTTTCCAAGCAGAAATGTTCCTATTTGTCAATCAGCAAAAAAAAAAAGCACTAGTGATTTTCACTATTGAAACTCCTATTTTTAAAATATTTAAGGTAGTAGGAGAGGACTGCTTCTGACAGCTAGGCCTATCGAGGGAATCCAAACGGCCCTTGCTGTTTAGCAGGGAAGTGGGGGCTCTGACGCCCATCCTTACCCACACAGTTATCACACAGGCCACAGTGGGAGGTGCGTGGCGGCCGGAATATCTTGCAGGTGAAGCAGTACTTGAGCATGACCACCTGATCGTTGATGACGACCTCCCGGGTGCGTGGGGGAGGGTGATAAGCAGACGATCCAGAGTCGGCTGGGCGGGAGGCAAACAGGCCGGGTTAGTCTGCGCAAACTGCATCAGGGCGGCCAAGGCTGCAGTCATTCCATCCCAAACTCCATGAAAATAAATACATAGAAAAGAAACACAGGATCAGCCCATCCACCAATTATCCTAATCTCAGATTTTAAAATTTGTTATTTAACAAGGTAAGACTATATATTTACTTATCAGGGGAGTAAGCAATATGAATCAGATTTTCCTCATCATTAACATTAACAGCAATGTCTAACCTAGTATTTTTATTGAACATTAAAACATTAACAGTTATAGTTTATGAGAAGGTCACAGACAGGGCCAAAGGAGTTAGGAACTGATTAACCAAGATATCATACATTCCCCTGGACACTGTACTGGATACCATGCCTGGGGACCTTTATTGAGTCACCCATAATGGAATGTTGACGTTCCCCATAAAATCAGAGCCACACAGACTTTAAAATGCATACAGAGAGCAACATTAACCCCAAGAAGCACCCAAGCATGAGGCTGGGTGCCATGAGAAGCATAAAGAGCAGCTGTGCACCTGAACACCGCCTCCTCCCGCCGGGCGCCCGGCCCGCACATCTTAACACCGCACCTCTGCCTCCCCCTGCAGTCCCACACGACTGGGTTTACCCCCATTACTTTGAGATGACTTATACTGCTCATTTTCTCACTGATTCAGAGCATGACTTTAGCATCTAAACCATTCAATGAGGACAAGGACACACTGCTGCACAGCAACTGAACACAGTAAGAACATAAGAAATTTACAAACAAGAGGAGGCCATTCGGCCCATCAAGATCGTTTGGGGAGAACCTAACTAATAGCTCAGAGTTGTTAAAATCTTATCTAGCTCAGATTTAAAGGAACCCAGGGTT
>JAODKC010000137.1:26220982-26232725 GCA_026777985.1 Mormyrops attenuatus | reverse complement strand
GACATTCCTCTAAGACCAGGAATCATTCTCGTAGCCCTACGCTGCACCCTTTCCAAGGCAGCAATGTCCTTTTTAAGGTATGGTGACCAAACCTGCACACAATATTCTAGGTGGGGTTGTACCAAATGGCAGAGTTTGGTGGAATAGGTATTAACTAAACACTGCTCTTCCTAAATATTGGGCAGAGGCAAATAAAGAGAAAGGTCAGGTTACTTTTAAATGCATGTACAGACACATATCAGGCCAGACGTGACCAACTCCTGTTCTTGGCAGCCACAGGATAGCATTTCAGCTCCAAGAAGGTTACCTGCAGCGGTTACCTGGAAAGTGAGCCACCTGCTGTCAATCCAAAGGAATCGTCTAAAACCCTCTGGACTGTGGCCATCAGGATCAGCCGCCTACCTCTGCAAACACATTCCCTTACCGATCTGCTTCTCGATGTCGGCTGCCTCATCCGGCGTCGCCCTGGGCAGGATGCCAGGGTCTGTGAGGCTGGTCTGCAGGAGGGATACCACCACAAAGATGAAGAGCACCCCCCCAACCACCGGAATGAAGCTGGTCAGGTGCTCCACCAGGAAGGGACAGCTGGAGTGAGGAAGGAAGAATGTGTGTCATCAACAAGGGAGGGGACTGTAGCCCATTCTATGACTGCAATGGTGTTTAGAGCCTATTAATAAACAGGTGACCCGATCAGATTTAAATAACAGTCTCTAGAGGAGACACATTTACATAGTTAATTAAAATGGCCTCGCTATAAGTGAATCTGTACTTGATATCGATGACGCCCGTTCGCCCGAGATAATTAAAGTTGTGATACAGGAGACAGCAAGTTGTGAAGGATGCGCTTACTCGAATATAAAGAAGAGTCCGCTGGTGAGGATGATCAGGCCGAGGGTGAAGGGCAGGACGCCGCTTTGTCTTGCGACAATTATCCGTCCATCGCAGAAGAAGCGGTTCTTTCCCGGGAAAACTTCCCACTTCCTACGCGGTCGGCGCTCGCTGCAGGCACATGGGCGCTGCGCGGACTGCGGGGGCGTGTTCGCGGCCGCCCGGGTATCCATCTGCTTATATTAACAGCTTTTCATTTATTTCTTTAGTGATAAAATTTGTCGCACCAGACAATTGACGTTTTTTTTCTTTCTTCTTTTTAATAGTCCCGCGATTACAGAAAGATATACAGGGTGTATTCCATCCAGGTCAGACATCCCCTGAAAGTGAACACATGGAATTAATATCGTTTGAGCGGCTGGGTTACCTTCGGCATACAGTATGCTGTTTATCTGAGCCTGTTAGACCCCCTTAAAGTACTTACTAGCGCAATCAATGACGAATGACACAAATACAAACGAGCAGCGTTAGCGACGCACTTCCTTCCAATAACAAACCGCACACGGAAATGATGCTACTTAAGCCCACCTTACCCTACGATGCATAGCTATTAATACACGATTTCTGAATAGCAGCGACGTCCTGGAATATAATATGAAACCTGTGTTTGCGTGTACCAGTAGTTTACCGCGGTTAACTGGAAGATCAAGTTGGATGGAGTGTTAAATATGAGAACTCGGAACTCATTCAAATCACCCATCACTCAGGACATTTCTTAGCCGAGCATTTCTCGTGATATTCCAGCGACTTCTGATCGCGGTCATCAAGTTTGTCTATACATCGGCCGATCGTCAGATGTCCCGAGACTCCTCCATATAGTATATTTGCATTAGTTTTTCTGTAGGAGCTGCGCTTAGTTGATTGAGTTTCGGATGGGAGTGTTAATCTGTCGTTTTTGCGATCACTGGGGTACAATGCTGGCGCCCACAACATTGCTAAATATTAATTCTACTGATACCCTGCTTCTTACCGGGCTCACACATGAAAGACCAGTCACGCCGTCCGTACCTAATTGATTCTAGATAATCGTGATCCGCCAGTATCAGTTAATTAAGGCCAATCCGAGTATAAATGAGTGATAAACTGAATATCTTAAATGTGCATTTCCATGAGCGTAAAATTTCTCCTTACTTAATTCGTTTTACAAGACTGTGGCATTTGCCTCATGCATTATTTTATTTTTTCAAACGTGTATGTTATTAAACACAAGTAGCTATTCTTCAATTCTATCCATAGTGTATTTCTTTTCCATTCAGTTATCTGGAAGTTCTCGATGCACAGCAGTTTCGAAACATGGTATAAAATATTGTTCCTCATTGGATCCTGCTTCCTTTGAAACGCTGTAATTTTTGACAAGAGAAAAGATATTATGCTTGTGTGCTATGCTTCCTTGTGTCACTCAGGTTTAACAGAACGGAGGTATTCCACAAAGCGGCATTTCTTCATAAGCTAGATAACTTAAGCCAAATGTAAGGATTGTCCAATAGGAACAATAGGAATGTCACTTACCTGTCTTCCTATTGGCCTGTTTTCATTCCAAGGCCACTGAATGACTGGGGCCCTAAAAAAATTATTAGATTTGTCTGGGTTGGAGCCCAATGATATGTTGTCATGGGATCCCTGACAGCACCCTATGATGGTTATTATCTGGAGAGTGTTATGAAATACGAACAAAGCTAACCTACAGTAAATAAATCAGTAGCACTTTACTTCAGGGGGTGATCTCCAGATGAGGATAAAACACAGGGTCAGACTGTGTCCCTGAAGCAATTAGAGCCTATTTGAACAGTAATATGATTACTCTGCCAGCCATGGGGTTCAAACTCACAACCTTCTGGACACAGATCCCTAACTGACTGAGATACACTCCATAAAGGATATATGTTTTAAACCTTCAGTTTTATAAGTATTATAACCTACATGACTAACTTGCATTCTTGTCCTGGTACATAATTTAGCATTAAATTAGGCCATGCGTATTAATTTCATATGGAGAATGTAAGTAAATTGTTTAAAGTTACCTCATGAGACATAAGCGTTCTTTTTTATGTTAAACATGGGGACAATGAGCAACCACATGTAATGTTGTTTCAGATAAATCTGCTACTTACTTAGTAAAGTCTTACCTAATGTGTTACTGGAAAATCGTTCTTCCTGAGCACAGCTGACATCAGCACAAAATCCAATAACGACCTTGTGTTAAGGTTCAGAGATTTTGGTAAGGAGTTCAATGTTTGTTGGACCTTTTTTGGTCCTCAGGTCATTATATCTAGAATCCTCAGGAATTCTGCCCTGGAAACCATACCCTATCTGGATCTTGTTCTCTGACAGCCCTAGACTGCACATCCTGCACAGCCCCATCTGGTGGATGACATTCTGCGAAGGGTAAGCAGTGATCCATCACCTTATCTACTAACTTTTCTGCAATAGTTTCCAAGAAGTGCCAGAAAGAATGAGAAAGTCCAGCACACCGAGGTTGCCAATGAAAAATTGCAACAGGGCTGAACTGAGCACATCTTGAAGTCTTCCTCCCTGATATGACATTTGCGTCTGAGAAAATGCACTCTCTCAAAAACCTGCTTCTTTGGAGGTGAAGATCATTTTGGGCATGGGATTCCACACCTCCGCTTCAACCTAGGGGGAATCTTGTCATGATGCATCATACTTGGTCCCTGCAAGAACATCCAAATCTTCAGGGGCACTTAAACAATTTTAGTTATTTGATCCTCCAAACATCTGCACTGCTGACAAGTAAAGTTCTCCAGCTTAATAGAAACAATTCTGTGTATGTTTCTCAAGACCATTTTAATATCATATGTGCCTGTATCTAATTTGGAGAATTCTGGAGTTTTAAAAAATACTGTTGTTACAAAACATGTGATTTTCCTTTCACCTTCACCAAGAGAGGTAGCAATATCACCAGCTGAAACCACTCAAAGTTTGGCTAAGACAGACACTAATTTCTGCAACTCATGTCCAAGTTCTTGTGAAGAAAAATATTTTTCAGTCTCCCTATAATATCTCTGACTTGTTGCACTATTATCTTTTTTACATTCAGCTGGTAACTTTTGGTAACTCTTTTGCACTCACAAGGATGACAATTTTCCCCTTTTGCATGAGGTGTGTGGTCAAGGCCAGTGTGTTTTGTGTAGCAGACATTTTTTTTCCAGTTCCTCCAGGATAGCTTATAAAATCTTACATACCAGAAAGCTCTCTGTCCTCATGGCTGCAGCCTCTCTGAGCCATGCTGTCAAGCTGTTCCTTGAACTCACTAAAAATGCCATGGACAATAACTATTTCTTGAGGAATGATTTTCACCCCAGGCATCATAGCAAGGTGAGGACTTGCTTCTGACGCCTGAGGCATGTAATTCTTTTGGCCGTTTGAAGTCAACTCTTCAATCTCAGAATCTTGTATGGCAAAATCCAGCTATGTTATTGTTCAGGATGGTCCATCCATGGACAGAAATGCAGCCCTGTTCTCCTCTATCTCCATCCAGATGCCCTACATGATCATAGAGATTATTTCGGTGTCAGAGAGGCCCACTTCTCCCAGCCACAGTTCTTCTGTCAGATCAGAGAAGAAAGAGTGGTGAGTGAATGGTGTGCCCACCTCAAAGCTTAAATCTTGAAATGGTGTCTTATCCAGCCCTTTGGTCATAGTGTTCCTCTCCGCTGGATACACAGCAGTGTCTCACTCAAGGAGCAGGAATTTGAGCAAAGTAGTTTAGTCTAGATGGTGCATTCGCCTGGTCAGCGGTAGACCCTACTTGCTCCAGCATGTTTTCCAAGTGTTCATGCGACAATAGATTTGCTTTGGACAGGCTTATAAGCTGGGGCAATTCTAAGGTTTGACTCCCTGCCCCCCATAAAATTGCAGAGCGATACAAGCACACCAGAGCACAAGTATAAATGCCCGCAACGGTGTAGACCACTTGCGTAGGTCATGGAGTAGGTTCAACATAGAAGTATAAATCAGGCAGTGTCTGTGCTTGTATCTTGTTGGTCGGGTCTTAAACTGCTGAGAGAGTTACTAAGCTCTACTAGTTAGCTTGTACTACAATGAGACTGACTTCAAACTCAGTGGACTTCCACAAGTCCTGGATCTTGTGATGACCTTGGACGTGGTTCTTACAGAAGGTCCCAGGCGGTAGTAAGGCCAATGAATTAACAGTTACGTCTGTGATAGGCTGCAGCCTCTTCCAAACACCTCCTGGTGTGGAGACTATCCATAATTTATCAATGATGATGATAATGGAGACTCTATCCACCACAAGACTCAACCACAGGGCATTCCCAGCCTGAGGCCACCATATTGTCATTCGCTCCTTCCATTATACCGCATTATACGGTATTTCAACAGTATTTTAAAAAGCCACACAATTCCAATATTTCCCGCTAAAACCAGCCAGCACTGGCCAACCCTCCCAATTGTCCATCATCTGCCTCCCTGAGATCAATATGCCAAGTGTCTGAATTAGGCACTAAATTTAGGAGCTCATATGTTACTGTAACTGTAAGGTTACTATGTTAAATACATTTAATTTATCCTTTAATTTGATTTAAAGCAAGATGACGTAGAACTGCAACTTCACTTAGTTAAACTCATGCAAATCTGGGTGCACTGTTAGCACTTTTGAACATTTGAATGAAATGTATGTAGATATATAAAACATAATTCCAAAGACTGCAGAGATGACGGCCAAAAATGCTCATTTGTAATCATCCATTTTACAAGATCTTCCCAACTTAGGTTTGTTTTTAAGCAGCTAAATTGGCTAAAGCTTTTAGTTGTACCAATTAAAACAACCACTAGATGCCAGTAGAACCCAACAATGTACTTCAATCCTAATCAAAAGGCATTATTCTTTATTAGAAAAACGTATCTTATTCAATTAAAAAAAAAACGCATCAATTCCAGACGATGTATCATAAAAAACCTCATGAGAGACAAATACCTCTCTCAGCTGAGCTGGAAACATTGCCTCAATAATCAGAATGAACAGACCAATATCACAGCAAATGTGAACGGAGAGACTTTGCTATACTCATCTGTATTCAGTTCACATTGCCTCTTACCCATTTACACCACTGGATGCTGACTGTAGCAGTTCCCTGAAAACTGTCATGCCTCCTTTCCCACTCTCCTACACCCAGGATGCTAAATGACACCATAAACAATTCTCCAAAAGGCAAGGCTGCAAAACTCCTGATTTGTAAGCCAGCAGTCAGAGTCAAGCGCTGAAAGAAAGTTCTTTACAGTTCTTTTTTTCTAAAACACAGATGCTGCCTTCAATTATTCCCTAACTACAGGATTTTCACGCTAATACTCCATATATGTTCTAATGGGCAGGAAGCTATTTCATTATTTCGATAATTCCATGGAGCTACCAATGTTTCTGTGACACTGTGCTGCAATGCATTTCTTGACTGCTCTGGAAAAACCGGACATTTCACATGCTTGCTGTTCAAGAGTCACCTTCACATCCTGCATCATGTCCATGGTAAAAAGTTGCAGTGCAATGCCAATCCTATCAGCCAATAGGAGATGAAGTAGCCAAGAACCCAACGGGTGATTGGCGAGTAAGTCTTCCCGTGAAACAGCAGCCAAGTCAAAGGATTGTGGTGCGGAACTCCCGAGCCTTCTCTCAGGAGGCGTGGGTGGCAGTCCGTACGATCCTGCCTCCCGTCACCATGTGAGGGTCCATCTTCCTGCAACAAGGGCTCATAACATAGCAGAAGATGTGCACTGAACCAATAGATCATTGGAGATGAAGAGGCAAGAAATCGGGTCAGAACCTGGAGAAGAGGTAGAAGTTCAACTTAAAGGCAGTTAACTATTCAATCGAGCAATTGAATGTGTCCTAACTTTATTAATTTCTCCGGTCCTTATCAGCTGGAATTAAGGAAACCAACCACACTAATAACAGGACTGGTACACAAAACAAGACTTAGATCCAAAACTCATGATCAAGAAACTCATGTGTACTTATGTTTGTATAATTACAAACACCACTATGGAGTAATACGTTTTATTTCATGTCTTCCCATATTGCCAAACTGTCTTATTTACAATACATCCCATACCTTGTGCATAAAATCATAGCAGCATATAACCCAAATCAAATCTACTCCTACATTATGAGCTGAATCATAATGCAAGTTTTTTTCAGATTAAAATGAGTGAAAAAGCCAGGGAAAGGACTAGACTATTACTAACTCTGAGAACAAAAAAACATTGTTTTAAGGATCCTTACCTGTACATGCATGCAAAACATGCCAAAGCCCAAGAGGACAGTAAGGTGCACCATGTACACAAAAACCTTTGGGTTGTGGTACCCAGATGGGATGTATGTCTGAGGTTTTAGCTGACCATCCCAGAGTCCCAGCCTCAAGCACAGGTCCTGGTTAGCTGAAATATAGCTCTTAATTGCAGCCACACCTAGTGTGGCCATAGGTAGCGCTAGTAGAAAGTTGGGGATTTGCTTCAGCTGGAAATAGCGCAGGAATCCCACATCCCAGTACACATCCTGAATGTAAGAGTAGAGCAACGGTGGGTGTGAGGAACACCAGCTGGGCAAGAGTCCCTTTGTGTTTGGAATCCTGTAACCTTTAACCCGAGCCAAGTCAAGAAGGGCAGAAGATACGGTGTCTGGGAGGAGAGAGGGTGTGCAGAAGGTCTGATATCCATAATACTGGAAGGCAGCAAAGGGAATCACGATGATGGCGGAGCCCAAGGTAGCAGTGAACAGGAAACGTAGGGAAATCAAGATGTAGTGGTGACTACGGCTCAATCTCCCTGCCCCCTTGCTGACAGCGATGGCCTGGACAAGCCCCCGCCGCAGTGGCAGATACAGCAGAAACCCAACATTGACCAGGCCGTTGGCCCGAGTAGCAGTAGCCAGACCAAGGAGCATGCTGGCAGTGAAAGGCCGCCCACCCTCCAGCATCCACAGACCACTGAAGGTGAGCACAGCAAACAGACTTTCAGAGTACCCAGCAGTCAGGAAGACATTGGCTGGTGAGAGACAGAAGAGAAGGCTGGAGAGCAAGGCCAGGCGTCGTTCTCCTAGCACCAGGCAGCCCAGTCTATACAGGGCCACAGCAGCAACGAGGGAGAACGCAAAGTTAGCCAGCACCACAGCCAGGAGGAGCCGTCCGCGTGCCGTCAGCATGCCAGCTAGGGGCCAGAGGAGGATGCCGGCCAACATCCTCAGGGTGACAGGAAACAGGGGGAAGAAGGCAAAATTGTGCTCATACAGGTAGCCACGTTCTGCGATGAAGAGGAAGTGCTCAGCGTCCCACCGGGACAAGCCCCCAAAGAGCATCTCCACCAAACTGTCCAGGAGCAATGGGTCTTCCAGTCGAGGAGGACTAAAGGCATCCGCAGTATGATCAGGGATCACAGCATTAAAAACTACCTAAAAGAGAGAAAAGCATGCAGACTCAATCACACTACAGTCTAAATACAGACATAAACTTTGAGGGGAAAAAATCTATGGAGGACGTTCTGAAATGTCTCGGGGGTCATTTGTTGCCTTTTCGTTTCAGTTTAGCAGGTATGCAGGCAAACGGTGTGGATACACACACACACACTTAAATAAAAGCTCATGCACTATTTTACCCATTACAGGAAATTCTAGCAACGGACCTAACATTCGCCGAAGGCAACAGCAGATTCTACCTGTAAAAGCAGAGTAAGGACTCTCGTGAAGGCTGCAAACTGGACCACTATCTCAATTCCCATTTCGGTTTACTTATTTTGCTCAACGGATACACGAGTACAGAGCAGTATGCTCTCATCCCAACCACCGTAGCTCAATATACGGCAACAGAAGCTGTGCTGTCGTTCAAACACAATTCGATATCATAAACGAAATCCATTGTAAAGGAGGCAACTACTAAGAAACTGTATTGCTAATCCGTTTCCTAATATTGCAAGACTTAAAGAATTTATTGTTTGTGGAAAACGCTTCATATTTTAATGAAAGTGGCGTAAATATCCATCAACAGTAAGAAATATATAAAATGAAGTCGCGTTAAAATTTTCAACCCAATACGGCTGCTTGTCAAGGTGGATAAGCGTCTTTTCACTTCCTGAAAGATATGCGCATGCCTCTTACGCACACGTGGTTGTCTATGAATGTACGTAATGTACACGTGCTAGCACGCCGCAGGAAGTGCGCTCGCGCTGCTTCAGCAGACCAATGAGTCTCCAGGAAGTAATCTCAGTATATCAGCATATTGTTATGACGGAGCTCCACCACCTGGCGGCGCTCTGAACTTAATACTGAATTTCTATGCTGTGGTTACAGTCTTACTTTCTTAAAAGAACATATTCTATACGTTATATTATGAACGTTTTAAAAGACATTTGTTTTTTTTAACTCATCCACCGCAGTGGAAACAGCAACAGCGATCAAACGTTTTTCTTAAGACAATTTTGTAATAAACGCACGAAGTTTGTGTATAAATTAGTATAAATGTAGGAATCTTAATTGAATCGCTTACTGCAGAGGGGTGAGATCTAAAGTATTCCATTCCATCTATCATAATGATGACAAATCCCAATTAATCTAGTTTTCTATGCTATACCCTTCATTTACGGGTTTACGCCGAAACAAACGCAAACCGATTTAATGAATTTTGAGGACTGACAAAACAGATATGATGCCGTAATCCGTATATAAAATGTATGCTTGTATCTGGTCGAACTGTGCAAGGGTGCCCTAATGTGGTCCTGTACTTGATATTGAGCAGATTAACATGAATATGGGATCGTCACCCGAGACATATTTCACCTTATCCGTGGCAAAATGTTTCGAGGAGGGGGGCACAAACATATAGCCTGTGTTTTAAATGTAATTTTCCCTTATAAAAAGTGGATTTTGTTCAGAATGTGTCAGAATTCTCCATGGCGTTAACCCGATACTCATATTTGTGAAAATCCTTAAATAGCGAATATACAAATTGTATAAATAAATTTTGTAGTTCACGCCAACTGTTTAGTACCAATAGATCACTGACTTATCAGGCCCTATAAATGTCTTTAAATAATAATAATAAAAAAAAAAAGACTGCCATTCCTAAGGGGGAGGGGGAGACCAGCCTTGGACTTGATTTACCGGCTGCTTCAAAGATGCCTAAGGGCCCAGAGAAAGGGGCGATAAGCTCCCGGGGTCAGCTGCGTGTGAAGCAGGTGGCGGACACAATCATGGGCCCGCTTTACCATTCATCACCTGCCAGGAAAGCAGAGACGGAGACGTGCTGCAGTGTTACGCCGACTGAAAAAAACGATGAAAATAAATATCCAACGAGATGACACTGGAAAGCGAAGCTGACATCTCTTTTAGGGGTTACAAAAACCTGCTCCCTCACCCGACGCAGGTCCGTAATATCGGCTTCATTCGTCCATTCATTTACCAATGCGAGCGGCCGTGTCTGCCCCGCAGGCTAATCGCATAGCTCAATGAAAATGCCACTTTTCAGGTTAGATTAATCAACCACAGCAAGTCCGTGTGAGATTCAGCTCTGAAGCAGCTTTAACAGGCTGACCTTTTCACACAGCATCACAATTCCCCCTCCCTAACGACGAGGATAGCGCTGCTGGGCCACCAGAACGAAAAAACAATAACAAAACGTCTTACGAAGATTTAATGTACATTTATTCTTAACACGTGGAACATATAGTATAAAGATTTCATACTGAATAAATGATTCATTAAGCCAAAAAAGGAAAAGGAGGAATTTACATCGATCGTTTTTAGCTACATTGTCTGAAATACAAATATGCAGGATCCATCTCACTGAAGGAAAAAAATCTAAAATTTGTGTTTCTCCATGAGGTTTTTGTTAGGTTGTACAAAGTGAAGCAACCTCGTATGTATTTTTTCCCCCCTCTGATCTCCACATCTCAACTGGAAAAGGTATCTGCTGTGGTCACAGGAGAAAACAGCTTTTTATTTTTTATTTTTGTTTTCTGAGTATGGTTATGTTCAAGCTGTGCATATCCCTATGTAAAGGGTGGTGTGAGAGCATTAAGGTTTAAATTAGCACACTGTGGGATTTGATGCAAGGAGTTCAACTTGTGTTTAATCTTTTATTCTTCTTAGATAAAAAGGATGAAGAGCATCAGAAGGTGAGAGAGGGAGAGAGAGGAGAAAGTGTAATTATTGTACAACGTCATATATACACAGCAGCCAAGGCTGCGTCTTAAGTTGAAAACGAGTCCTACGAGGTGATTCTTTTTAAGGGTCAATCCATACAATCAAGGGTTAAAGAGAAGAGGTCAGGGTGTTGTAGGTTCACGAAACTTTGGGGGGAAAGCCTTTTTTCTCTTCAATGTTAACTAAAAACATTTCTTAAAAACTACAGTTCTGCGGCCAAGCCAGCGTTTCTCAGTGTGAAACAGTATTATTACAGTATGTTTACAGTTGTTTTTTAACGTGTACAGTACAGAAAAAAGTCCTACAATCTACTGCACAGACGTCTGTTCACAGCCGATAACCTGGTTCATGTAGGGCAGAATATAGAGTCCAAGTTACAGCAATTATACCACAAGAAAGTCCAAAAGTCTGTTTTAAGCCTCCAAATATGAACCATAAAATTGTACTGGTCGTGCTCACCCCTGGGGAGAGCTAGGGCACAGTTATCCCCAAACTCACTGTAAACGATACAGCAACTTTGGTTACAGTCTTGTTTTTGTAATTTTTTTCTCCATCTTTTTCTTTCTTTAAAAAAAGGGCAGCACACTCCTGGCCCGGGGTTCCCATCCATTTCTGCGGCATTAAATTTCACGGCGCCATTCGCTGAACAGCTGAAACAACGTCTATTCCAGGTTCGTGATGTCCTTCCTT